>PVJD01006402.1:0-99929 GCA_004026545.1 Mormoops blainvillei | reverse complement strand
TACTATTAGTCACCTGGAAGTTTACTTGTCACCTTCTGCTTTAGTCCCTTTATAGTCAGTTTGTAAATGTAGATATATCACATGTTGTAAAATTCACCATTTTAAAGTATATAATTTAGAGGTTTTATTAGTATATCCACAATTCATCACTGCTATTTAATTTAATAACATTTTCATCACCCCTAAAAGAAACCTCATATCCTTTAGTAATCACCCTCCATCACCCCACAGCTCCCAGCCCCTGAAAACCACTAATCTACTTTGTCTCTATAGATTTTCCTATTTTGGACATTTCATACAACATGTGACCTTCTGTGTCTGGCTCCTTTCACTTAGCATGTTTTTGAAGTTCATCCATGTTGTAGCATATATCAGCACTTCTTTTTATTGCTAAATAATATTCCATTGTATGGGTATATCACATTTTATTTATCCATATATTCATTAGTTAATGGACATTTGAGTTGTTTCTAATGTTTGGCTATTGTGAATCTACTATATATATTCATATACAACATCTTGTGCAGGTATAAATGTTCATTTCTCTTGGACATATACTTAGGAGTGAAATTACTGCATCTAATGGCAATTCTATGCTTAACTTTTTGAAGAACCACCGAAGTGTTTTCTACAGTGACTGAATCATTTTACATTCCCATCAGTAGTGTACAAGGGTTACAATTTCTCCACATTCTCAGTAACACTTATTATCTGTCTTTCGTTATCATAGCCATGCTAGTAGTGTGGGGGTATTCATATTGGTATCTCATTCTGGTTTTGGTTTGCATTTCCCTGATGGTTCATTATACTGAGTGCCTTTCTGGTATTGATTGGCCATTCGTATATCTTATTTTGAGAAATATCTGTTCAGATTCTTTGCCCTTTTCACAATTAAATTGTCTTTCTATTATTGAGCTTCTTTCCCATACCTTCATTTTATTATTTTTAATCCTCACCTGAGGATATGTTTTCATTGATTTTAGAGACAGAGGAAAGGAGAAAGAGAGAGAGGAATATTGATCAGTTGCCTTCTATATGCACCCTAACTGGGGCTTAAACCAGCAACCTAGGTATGGGCCCTGACTGAGAACTGAACCAGCAACCCTTTGGTATAAGGAAAAATTCTTCAACCAACTGAGCCACCTGGCCATGGCTCTTTCCTATACTTTTAAATAATGCTGCTTGAAATGAAGTTTCTGATAATTTTGAGGCTGATGGTTTTGAAAATTTGGCACACAGGTTAAAAAAAAAACTTTTGAAAAATAGAATATAATTGCTTATATTCTTATAAAATTCCTCCATTTCCACCAATAGGGTAACAGATACCTAAGAATGTATCTGGATTTCTTGTCTCTGCCCTTAACACTTTATTAGATCTGTGTCTATAAAATTTTTCTAAAAGAAATAAAATATTGGAAATACTTTCCAAAAATGAATGGTAAAATCCACTCTCCAAAAAGTAGACAGCCCAAGTCAATTCAATCACATCTATTTTTTAAATTACTTTTAAGGTATGTAAGGTAATGGAGGTGTGTTTTCTTTCCAATTCTACTTTGGAGGAACTGGAGTTGGATTTGAAGATAAGGCAGAGTGGGAAAGTGACCATAGAGAGTCATTCAGTCAACCAAATGAAAATGATATAAATATTATAGAAATTGTTTATCAGAACATGTAATGAAGCCTTAAAAATGCCCTCTTTGCCATGGCTGGGTGTGGCTCAATTGGTTGGAACATCGTCTTGTAACCAAGGAGTTGAGTGTTTGATTCAGTCAGAGAACATGCCTGGGTTGCAGGTTCAATCCCTGGTCCAGGTGGTTATGATCCCTAGTCTGGGCATGTATGGCAGGCAACCAACCAATGCTTCTCTCTTGCATCAATGTTTCCCTCACTCCCTTACCCTCTCTCTAAAAGCAATGAAAAAAAAGTCCTTGGGAGAGGATAAAATTTTTTAAAAGCCCTCTTTATGTCAATCCAGTATTTTTAGAAGCAAAAAAGACAAAACCAAAAATGTTTGTGGGCATAAAATTCCAGCACCTAAAACAATGCCTGGTATATAGAAGGTGATCAATAAACATTTACCCAATGTTTAATGAACATGCACAGTGTACGTATATCCAAAAGTTTTAGGGAGCAAACATCCTCAAGCAGAAATAAGGACAGAACCAGTTTTTTGCAGCAGGTTAACTGAAATATCAACCTGGGAATTGAAAGTTATAAACAACAGCTTATAACACCAGGAACACTAGTTGCAAATAATACTTGATTGGTTAAATTGTTTTTTATAAATAATAAAGTATAGCAAGTAGTAATTAACCATAAAAGTGTGGTCGTCAATGAGACAGATATGAGCAGAGCAAGGACAATGGGCCAGGTACAGAAGGTCACCAGGGCAGAAAGCCCCAGGTGCCATTGTGAAACTGGGAAAACAAGGACCTCGCCCCAGGGTGACCTTTCCTCCCCCAGTATATCATTGGTCATGTGGTTTAAAACCCCTGAACTTTTTTATCTCTGGTCGTTGGGACCCTCTCCCTGAACTTTCATATCACTGGTATGTGGTTCAGACCATCCCCTAACCTTTCTTCCCTGGCATATCGCTAGTCATATGGTTTTATAACCCTTTAGAGGAGGAACAAGGGTTCTGGAGAATAGCCTCACATGACTCCCATATAAACCCTTGTATGACCACTCCCTTAAGCATTGGGCCATCAGGAAAATGAAGTTCTGACTGGCATTAAATAATCTTAGGAACAAAGCCTCAATCTGTTGCCCACAGAGACAGAGTTTTGCTCAAACCAGAGATGACATTTAGGCCTCAGCTGTGTTTTAGCTCCAGCCTGAGAACCAGGTGGAGCAATGCCATGGCTGACATCAGGACCAGATGCAGTGACTAATGATCCCCTCCCCTAGCACTACCCAGTCAGTGGAAACTACGACCCTGAAAGGACACACCTGGAAAGCTGATGAATATATTCTATTGAGATCCTCCCCTGAGACCTCCCCTAAAATTCCCCATCTTTAGAAAACAGATAAAACCCCTCAAGATAAAGGGAACCAGAGTGGGCTCCCTCCGGAACCCTTTCTCAGGGTATATCTCTGCTCTCTTTCTTTAGGTCAAAGGGTGCTGGTGAGACTTGCAACTGGGGGAGCAATGGGCAGCAGCTGATTGTCCTGGGCTAACCCCCTGAGCGTTTCTCCAAGGCCCTCCATTTTCTCTGAATTTTCAGTGAGCTAACAGAAGCCCCACATTGGCTCATTTTTGTCACTGTGACTTACTTCTCAGGAGTCCACACTGCCTACATTGCTCTCTTCTTTCCTAAACATTTGTAGAGAGCCAAAGCAGAGCATTGCCTAGGCTTTCTAAGTACTTCCTAAGTACTTCCTTTGTTTCACTGTCCCCAGCTTTAATAAATGTACTCTCTAAATCACTTGGACTTATGTTGTGAAATCCTTCCTGCACAAAGTAAAGAACCCACACACTACGGGCCAGCCCAAGGCAGATGTGCTCCAGGCTCAGTCTCTCTCCAGTGACAAAGGGATCTTTCAAAGCAGTTCATACCACACTTATTGATTATCAGGGCACTGGGTGTTGAAGTACAGAGTAAGGAATTTAGAATAACTCCAGAAAAAAGACCAAGGGAAGGAACAGACACCGAATGAAAAAGAAAAAAAAGGGGAGAGAATATTCCTTATCAAGAAGAAGTATGAGCCCAGATTGGCACGGCTCAGTTAGTTGGGCACTGTCCTTCAGAGCGAAAGGTTGCTGGTTCAGTTTCCACTCAGGGCACATGCCTGGGTTGTGGGTTCAGTTCCCAGTCCGGGCACATGTGAGAGGCAATCAATCACTGTTTCTCTCTCACATCGATGTTTCTCTCTCTCTCTCTCTTCCTCCCTTCTCTCTCTAAAAATAAATAAATAAAATGTTTAAAAAGAAGATGTATGATACTAATGGAGAAAAATAAAATAGGACTATTAAATTTCCAGGTCACTTTTCATCTTAGCAGTTACCAAAATGGGCTTTCAGGAAACTAACAATTAACAGTTGCCATTGTACTCTTAATGTGTGAATCACTCTGGAGGGCTTTAAAAGTCTACGAAGTTGATCATGTAATTTTAACTCTTAAATAGTATGCTCTGGGCATAACCACAGGTGTCTAGCATCCCTTCTGGGCCACCCTCATTACGAGGCATTTGGATTGCCTATTTTTCTCATAAAGGAATACCTGGGAGGAGGAAGCCAAGAGGATTCTCTTACAAAGCCATCTTGAGAAGTTCTAGGTCAGGTTCTGGTTGCTCTCCGAGAGGGGAAGGAAACTCCTGTGTTCTTAATTATCCTTGCCTCCTGTGGGAGAAAGGGCCTCTGTGAAGTGAATATTCTTTCTCAAAGATGGTTTAGGGCAGAGATTGTCAAGAATTGTTCATATCTTATAAACTGAACTATTTCTGGGTGAAATGTTATCATGTCTGAGATTTGCTTTAAAATGTTCAAAAACAAAAGTAAAACAAAAAAACAAACAACTCTCCCAAAACAAACAAACAAAAAAACCCTAGAAGAATTAAATGAAAAAGACTGGCAAAATGTTGATAACTGTTGAAGTCTACATAGGGCTTCATCATATTATTCTCTCTACTTTTATGTGTTTGATCATTTCGGTAGTCAAAACTTAAAAGCAGGTATATATAAAAGGACTGTTCATCTCATGCATATATTATCTTAAATCAGTTATTGCTCTATGTATTAGAATTCTTTCAGTTACAATGAACAGAAACCCCGATTCACACTGGCTTAAACAATAAAAGGAAATGTATAGGTTCGTGTAGCTAAAAAGTTCAGGAAAGTTCGAGGTATCAGGTAATACTTGACACTATAGCTCAACAGTGTCAGCAAGGACTGAATATTTATCATTCTGCTCTGCCTTCTATGTCATTGGTTTCATACTAAGACTCACATCTCTCTTACTTTCAAGATGACTGTCAATAGCTACTGGGTTACAAGAGCTGGATTTGCTCTACCATTTCCACCAAAAGTTCTAATGGGACCAGCTTAAGGTCACATGCCTAAACTTGAGCCCTATACTAACCAAAGAGGTAGGCTTATCCTCTTATTAACTTAGTTAGATCACATTCTTCAGTCCTAGAAACCAGGGCCAGGAACCTCCTAGATCTTCAGATGGAATCAGGGCTGCGAGAGAGGAAAGGGAAATGGATACTAGAAGGCACTGAACAAATGTCTGCCACACTTCCCATATGTTAATGCTTACCTACTGGAAAGCTTTAGAAGGCATTGAATGATATCTTCTAAAACTGCAACACAGGCCCTGGTTGGTATGGCCCCTAGTTGGTGTGGCTCCATGGACTGAGCACTGGCCTGTGAACTGAAAGTTCACCAGTTCAATTCCCTGTCAGGGCACATGCCCAGGTTGTGGACCAGGTCCCAGTTAGGGGTGTGCAAGAGGCAACCAACTGTTATTTCTCTTGCACACTGATGTCTCTCTCCCTCTCTTTCTTCCTCCCTTCCCCTCTCTCTGAAAATAAATTTTAAAAATATTTTTAAGGCCACAAATAAATAAATAAATAAATAAAACTGCAATATAGGTGTGAAACTATGGTTGGAAATCAGGGATCTGGGTAGTCTGTAGAGGTAAAAGATTACCTTAATGAAAGGACAAGAAGTACCTGAAGTGGATGAGGATGGTGATGAGGAATTCTATGATGAAAGCATTACTCTAATACAAAAAGAGCAAAACAAAAAAAGAAAAAGACATTACAAAAAAAGAAAGCTATAAACCAATATCTCTCATGAACATAAATACAAAAATCCTCAACAAAATATTAGCAAATCAAAGGATCCAACAATGTATAATAAAAATTATACACTGGAATTCATCTACGTATGCAAGGGTGGTTCAATACTAAAAAATAAAGTAATATAATCCAACACATCAACAGGCAAAAAATAAAAATCATAGGATCACATCAGTAGGTACAGAAAAAGCATTTGACAAAGTCTGATATCCATTCATGATAAAAACTCCTATCAAACTAGGACTAGAGGGCAATTTCCTCAACTTGAAAAAAATAAATCTACAAAAACCCTACAACTAATGTCATACTTAATTGTAAGAGACTAGACAAAACTAGACACTTTCCCATTAAGATCAGGAACAAGCCAAGAACATTCCCTTTCACCACTCTTCTTAAACATAATACTGGAAGCCACAGTTAATTCAATAACACAAAAATGAAAATAAAAGGTATACAGAATAAGAAAGAAGAAATAAAACTTTGTTAACAGATAACATGATCATGTATGTATAAAACCCCAAAGAATCAACAAAATAACTCTTGGAACTCATAAAACAATTGCAGCAAAGTGGCAGCTTACAAGGTTAGTATACAAAAGTTATTTGGTTTTCTATTTACCAGCAATTAACAACTGGAATTTGAAACTAAAAGCACAATATTATTTACATTAGAGCCAAATAAATAAATAAATAAATAAAACAGGTATAAATTTAACAAAATATGTCAAGATCTAATGAAGAAAATGACAAGATGAAAATGATCAAAGAATTAAATAAATGTAGAGTTATTGCATGTTCATGGGTAGGAAGACTCAATATTGTCAAGATGGCAGTTCTTCCCAACTTGATCTATAGTTTGAATGAAATCCCAATAAAAATCCCAGCAAGTTATTTTGTGGATATTGACAAATTGATTTTAAATTATATATGAAGCCCTGACCAGTGTGGCTCACTTGGTTGGAGCATCATCCTGTAAACTGAAAGGTTGTGGGTTTGAGTTCACATCAGGGCACATGTCTGGGGTGCAGGTCCCATTTCGGGCATGCACAAGAGGCAACTGATCAACGTTTCCCTCTCACACCAATGTTTCTCTCTCTCTTTCTCCTCCTACCTTCTCTCTAAAATAAATAAGTGTGTTCTTGGATGAGGATAAAAATAAATATAAATAAATTTTAAAAATAAATAAAATAAAATAAAGTAAATATAGACAGGCAAAAGACCCAGAATAACCAACACAATATTGAAGGAGAAAAATAAAGTTGGAGGACCGACATTGCCCAACATTGACTTTCTCTAAACCTACATTAATCAAGACAGTCTAGTATTGGTGAAAGAAGAAACATACAGATCAAAGGAATAGAATAGAGAGCCCACGAATAGACCTATAAAAATGGTCATCTGATTGTTGACAAAGAAACAAAGACAATAAAATGGAGAAAAGATAGTCTTTTCAACATGGTGCTAGAACATCTGTATATCTACATGCAAAAAAATCTACATAGATTTTACACCCTTCACAAAAACTAACTCAAAATGGATTCTGTACCTAAATGTAAACCACAAAACAATAAATCTCCTACAAGATAACACAGGAGAAAACCTAGATGACCTTGGGTTTGGTGATAACTTTTCAGATAAAACATAAAAGGCACAATCCATGAAAGAAACAATTGGATTTAATGAACTTCATTAAAGTGAAAAACTCCTGCTCTGCTAAAGATACTGTCAAAAGAATAAGACAAGCCACAGATTAGGAGAAAATATTTGCAAAAGATATCTGATAAAGGACTATTATACAAACTAGGCAAGGAACTCTTAAAACTCAACAGTAAGAAAATGGACAACCTGATTTGAAAATGGGCATAAAGATCTGAACAGATACCTCACCAAACAAGGTACACAGATGATAGATAAGCATACGAAAGGATGCTCCACATCGTGTCAATGGAGGATTGCAAATTAAAATGAGATACCACTATACAACAATCAGAATGGTGAAAATCCAAAGACACTGACAACAAATGCTTACAAGGATGTGAAGCAACAGGAA
Source organism: Mormoops blainvillei (assembly GCA_004026545.1). Classification (NCBI taxonomy): domain Eukaryota; kingdom Metazoa; phylum Chordata; class Mammalia; order Chiroptera; family Mormoopidae; genus Mormoops; species Mormoops blainvillei. The sequence continues at coordinate 92,078 of PVJD01006402.1, read as the reverse complement.
CTCTTATTTATTGCTGCTGGGAATGCAACATAGAACAGTTTTTCCTGTAACTCCCCTGCAAGTCCCCAGCCCCTTTGATCCTGAGAATGATTAGAGGAGGGACTGCTTCTAGGTCCCAGACTGTGCACAGAAAATAGAAATGATTTTGGAGGCATTGCACCCTGTAAACTCTAAGGGGTTATCTGTAGTATAAATGGAGTTACTTCTGAGAACAAGAGATCATTCCTAAGAAGGGATTTCTGGACCTTGGGGAGAGAATCAAGAGATTAAGATTTAGTTCAAAGTGATGGTACTTCCTGAGATGTCTGCTTTGGTCTCTCCTCCTTCTGAGATGGTGAGGGTTGATCTGAGTGGTCAGGATGGTGGGGGAATGGATCCCTGGAAGGCTGTTGCCAAGACCTGAAGGGGAACAATGGGTAATGAATCAACTGGGAGCCCTGACTCCTACATCCTGTTCCACAACTGAATGGACAAGAATTTTCTTTCTTTCTGGATCTCATATTCAAAAGACCTTATTGTGTCTGAACTAGGAACCAGGAAACCTTAGTTCTCTCCCTGTGTCTTCTCCAGTACATCTTTTTTTTTCTCAGTTTTCTCTGGATGTTTTTTTCTCCTTTTTATTGAATTTATTGGAATGACAAGGTTAACATTCAGGTTTCAGGTGCACAATTCTACAACACATCACCTGTACACTGTATTCTCCAATACATCTTAAGGCAATCACTTCTTACCTTTTGCCTTATATAGCCAATATCTGAAATGAGACTGATTATTTCTATTCTTCACCACTCCTGGGGAGTCGGGTGGATGAGATATTGTAAGATGACCTTTGAAGTTGAAAGTTATACTAGGTTGGCAGCTTTGTAAAACTGAAATGCCATTTTCCAAACCCATTTGCAATGTACTCTTTGCCATGGCAAGTGTTGGAAGCTATTGAGATTGTTCTCACTAAAACACTTGGATCCTGTACTAAAAATAGATGACAAACAATTGCTTGTATTGACCTTGGAGAAGTAAATTCTCCTGCTGGGTACTTGCAAGACTGAAGCTTCCAAGTCACTTCCTAGGAGGATGCATGGGTCCTAGTTCTACTCTGCCCACAATATCTAGTCATGGGATCTGAATCTTCAACTTTCTAATCTTTGTAATGGTGATGCCTGTCCCACAGCCCGAGAGGCTGAGTGGTATGGAGGAAAAAGCATTTAACTGTGAGTCAGGTGATGTGGGATCTGGTTAAGACAGTTATCCTCTCAGGTTCCTATAATGGTGAAACAATTAACTAGGTCAGTATTTCTCAAACATGTGTTCCACAAAATAGTCTGAGAAATATTAGATGTAACTGCCACATGTACCACCTTAAAAGCTCCCACAGTCAAATAAGTTTGGTAATCATTGTATGCTTATTTATACTCCTCTCCTTTGATCCTGAATTTCATGAGATACATTTAAACTTAAATGCTCTGAGAAGTCCTCCTATAACAAAACATTGACTTTAACCCATTGTCCCCAAATTTACTTAGGTGCAGAATTTTTTTTCATGGAATATTTGTGCATATCTCCACTGTTCTCTGGGTATCAGTCTCGGACTTACTGGCAGAGCCAGATTTCTAAGGCCCCTCCCAGATCCTTCTATATGCCTCAGTGTCAAGAGAGTCAGTAGGAGGAGAGGTGCCAAGTGCTTGCAAGACCTGTAGGACTGTATGGGCATTCAGACCCTTGCTACTGGCAAGTGCTGGACAGCAGACATTGTGGGGTGGATACTGGGAGAGGCTGCCTGAACGGAGATGTTTTTCCTAGCTTGCACATTGAATCCCATCTTCCTATTCCGGAGTGAAGTTTTTTGAGCTCTGGGATTAAACATTTTGAAGACACAATGATAGCTTCAGACATCCATATGTGTTGCCAACATATAAATTATATGTATGCTCTCTTAGGGGACCTACATGCTCTTCTCTTCCATCTCTCCTGATAAAGAGTAGGACTATAGCCATCACATATCTGTCAAGCAGTTGATACCTGAAGAAGGGAGATCAATGAGCCAGGAGATGACCTGAGTAGCCAAAGCTAATGTTCACGTGGCTGTGGCACATTTTTCTGTTTGACATATTTTCATTCTTGTATTTATTACACATTATGATTTGTCAGCCTATGCTTGACACTGAATATTCAAGGCTTCACCAGACAGACACAGTCCGTGCCCTCCAGTTGCTTACATTCTAACGGGGGAAGACAGATAAAAACAAGTGAACGAACCAAGTAACTCTTAATTTGTGATACATGCTATGAAGAGAATAAACACAGTGCTCAGAGTGATAAGAGTAGATATGACTGACTAATATGTGAGTGAAGGTCAAGGGAAGAAAGAGCCCTTGGGCAAGTTAGGATTTTAATATGTGGGAGTTTTGCACAAACCAAAGAGGAGAATATTGTAGGAGTGCCTCTTCACTCAAAGAAGAATAAGATTGGAAATATGAGCTTCTCCTTTTAGGAGGATAAATAGCTTTAATGATGGGTAATACTTACTCACCATAGTTAAAGGATGAAGAAATATTTTTTTAAAAAACCATTTTCCTAACTCCTCTTATTCCTTAAGCTAACTTTTCTAATTTAAGATTTTTCTATAGTTAAAAGTACTTAATTTTACATTTCTCTTCATGAACATTAAAGATTCTTCACTTTTTGGTTTTTTCAAATCTTTTGAAACTCTTCAGTTGTTTGTACAAATCATGGACAAACACTTAGTGTGAAAATTATGATATTGGTAATATATCCATTGATTTTTTAAAAATTCAATGGTAAGCTTTCTTACTTTTTCCTTAAAGGTGAAGTGTATCCAAATACTACAAAGCTTAATCTTTTCTGTTAGTGCTAAGATTGGAACAATATTCATCATCCTACTGTGACAGAAATGAGAAGCAATTCTGATAGTTTTCCTAAATCTGAAACTCAGTGAAAGACAAGAGCTTGTTTGCTTAATTCTTCTCACAAGAGGTAGATGGAAGAACTGTTTTAAGTGGAGTATAAGCATCATTAGATATAGGTGAATCACACAAGAGGAAAGCACTTCGGTGTGGTGCAGTATCATTGTCCACTGCAGAATTCACACAGGAAGGAAACCCTACATATAAAGCAAGGTCGGCAGATGCTTCAAATGGTGCTCAGCGCCTGTTCTCCACTGAAGCCTCACAAAAAAGTATAAAAGGGAAAAATGTAGAAAATATTCAGTAACAAAATGCTTGTGCACTTGTTTGTAAAGAACCTTAGAAATACAGTGTGGGTAAACCTTCAAAATTTTCTACTTAATCAAAATTACAACTAAGCTTTAGAAAAACAATCATTCAGAACTGTCAGAAATCAAGCTGAATGGAAGTCCTACAACTATGGCATTAAAGAAGAAACCACAATGAAACTGGTAGGAGAGGCAGAGACACAGAATGGGCTGGTTCCAACCCACCTATGGTGGATAACAATCAGGAGGAATATCCAAAGAGCAAGGCATCCCAGCACTACACCAGGATCCCATCCCAGTGCCTCCAGTGCCAGAAAGAAAAGTCCCCATAACTTCTGGCTATAAAAACCAGCAGGGATTAAGGCAGTGGATGATGGAAATTGCTGGAGTCTCAGGCAGTTCCTCTTAAAGGGCCATGCACAGACTTACTTAGACTCAACCCCTCTGAGTTCCAGCATGGAAGCAGATTGAAAGGCATCAGAAACATATGGGGAGGAACTGAATTGTCTGGTATCAGGGCGAGAGCTGGGGGCAGCATTCTCACAGACACAAGTGCTGGCAGAGGCCATTTTCCCTTTTTTGCCCCTCCCCCAACAGAGTCACAGAGCCAGCAGGTGGGCAACAAATCTGAGACTCCATCAAACTGGCTCATATTGGTTGCCCCACCCTCGTGATTCCCTGGGGCTCTGCCCCACACAACCTGTTTCCAAAGGCTTTTCCATAAGAATGGCTTGTCTTGGCCCATGCTTCATATTTTCCCAAATCTCTCAAACAAGCAGCATCTGGCTTCAGGAAGGCCTGTACCTCTTGCTAAATTGCCTCAGACCCAGCATTAGCAGCAGCCAGCTTTGGTTCACAGCATGGTCTCACCTAGGCACCTCCCAGCCCAGCACATGTAGCAGTCATCTGCAGATCACTTTGTAGGTTTGGCTGTGTAACCCAGGACAGAACAGTCAGTGGCTTGCCTTGGGTGTGTCAATAGCAATCAAGGTTCAACTACAAGAGGCCAGTATACATAGTCCACACGGTGGGTGCACCTTGAGTGACCAGGGGAGGTTGTGCCACTGGACCCTAAAGGACACCTACTACATTAGGCCACTCTACCAAGCCTGGGGGACATAGCAGCTCTACCTAATACATAGAAACAAACCAGGGGAGCTGCCAAAATGAGGAGACAAAGAAACAAGGCTCAAATGAAAAAACAGATCAAAACTCCAGAAAAGGAACTAAACAAAATGGAGACAAGCAATCTAGAAGATGCAGAGTTCAAAACACTGGTTATAAGGATGCTTAAGGGACTTAGTGAGAACCTCAATAGCATAAAAAATATCCAGTCGGAAGTGAAGAATACACTAATTGAAAGAAAGAACAATTTACAGAGAATCGACAGTAGAATGAAGATGAGAATCAAATCAGTGATCTGGAATACAAGGAAGCAAAAAACAACGAATCAGAACAGCAAGAAGACAGAATCCAAAAAAATGAGGACAGTATAAGGAGCCTCTGAGGCAACTTCAAGCAAACCAACATTTACATCATGGGAATGATGGAAAGAGAAGACAGCATGAAACTGAAAAACTATTTGGAAAAAAAAATGACAGAAAACTTCCCTAATTTGGTGAAGGAAATAAACATGCAAGTCCAGGAAGCCCAGAGTCTCAAACAAGATGGATGCAAAGAAGCCCACTCCAAGACACATCATAATTAAAATGCCAAAGGTTAAAGATAAAGAGAGAATCTTAAAAGCAGAAAGAGAAAATAAGTTAGTTATCTATAAGGGAGCTCCCATAAGACTATGGGCTGATTTCTCAAAAGAAACTCTGCAGGCCACAAGGGATCGGTAAGAAATGTTGAAAATGATAAAAACTGGTAACCTACAATTAGATTATCCTACCTAGCAAAACCATAATTTGGAATTGAAGCACAAAGAGCTTCCCAAACAAGAAAAAGCTAAAGGAGTTCATCACTACCAACCAGTATTATATGAAATGTCAAAGGTTCTTCTTGAAGAAGATAAAAAATATGAATAAACTGGCAATAAATACATATATATCAACAATCGAATCTAAAAAACAAAATAAATAAGCAGAACAGAAACAGGAGCATACAGAGAACATTTTGATGGTTGCCAAATGGGAGCAGAGTTGGGGAGGATGGGCCAAAAAAGGTGAAGGGGTTAAGAGACACAAATTGGTAGTTACAGAATAGTCAGGAGGATGTAAAGCACAGCGTAGGGAAAAAAGTAGACAAAGAGGATATATGTATGACCCATGGACATGGACAGTGGTGTGGGGATTGCCTGAGGGAGCAAGGGGTCTTGAATAACTGACTTTCCCAGGATATGTTTCCTGACAAGCAATGAGTCTTTCCTTAATATCACTGGCAGTCTTTATTTTATTTTTTATTTTTCTTTTCTCCTACAATTTTGTAAGCTCCTAAGTGTTCCCATCAGTGTTACATCAGTTCAGTGGAGCATCTAGAGGAAGCTACAGCTCTCTTGAGGGTCAAAGGTCAAGTGGAATGGGGAAAAAAAAAGTTGCAGAGCTCTAGTAGAAGAGCGACCTCTGTTAATACAGGCTAGGTTATACTGCAGAAACACAGCACACAATATCTCAGTGGTTAAACACAAGTTTATTTCATATTCCCACAGAGTCCATTGTAGGTCTGGGAGACTGATGAGAAGAGCTGACCCTAAAAGGAGCTGCAAGAACCACAAATGCATCTGCTCCTTTAATGTAGTCAGTCTGCCAAACATATTTGGGGAGCAGGGGAAGGGAAACAAACGCACATTGGCTGAACATCTACTGTTGGTAAGGCTGGTAGGTGCTTTTCATTCGTCAATATCTGTAATCCCCAAATGAACCTGAGACAAGTGTTTTCTCTATTTCATAGAGAAAATGGAGACTTTAGTGTTTCAGTAACCAATCAAGAAACAAATGTTTCACAAACTAGAGATAGATACAATATAATATCTAGGCTGGCTCTGCAGAGATAACATACAAAGTCCTGGTAATCCTGCCTTCTGGCCTCACTGATGAAGCTAAGTGACAGCTAACAGAACTTTGTGTCTTAACTTCCTCATTTATAAAATAATAGATTTGGAAGAGATAATTTAACCCCTAAAAGCTCTAACAAGAATACATCTGAGTCAAAGGTAGAAGTAAAGGGTGAGTTATAAGAATATCCACAGCCTATAGGTTTTTAGCAGATCAAACATCACCCAAGACTACTACTAAATGCTGCTCTGAAGAGAACAAATACAAGTAGACCCTGCTTAATAGTTTACAGTGTAAGACAACCAATATGAATGTGGACTGACTCACTTTTGCCAACCACTCTGCATCAGTTCCCAAAACTGTCCTTTTGGAAACCTGGTCTCCTGCTGAATGGATCCCCTGGTCACCATGCAGAGTGAACCACAGAATTCTGCCTGCGGCACACACTCCAGTTCCTAGACAAATAAATCTTCTCTTGATTCTTAATAACAAAAGTCAAATGAAAAAGCAAACAAACAAAATCCTGAGAAATTAACCCTGGACTCCCATTAAATTTCTTTTAGGCCTCAGGGAAGTACTAATTTTTATGGCTATTTTATCCTATTGATATTGTGAGGGAAGGAAGTAGTCATTTCTTTTATTGCAGAAAATTCTTCTTTACATCTAATATATTATTCCATGGCTAAAAATTCCAACCATATAATCTCATTAGAAATATTTTCCTTTTTTCCAAACAACACCAATGAGAGGAAAGATAGTGCATTATTAGTTATCGGGCAGATTCCATAGTGGTGAAGTAAATATGAGTTCATTAAAGTAAAATTTGTGCTAACATGACTCAAGAGCTAAAGTTACTAAAAAGTTCAAGGAAAAACTCACACGATGCCCAGCGACAAGAAAGGAGGAAAATCCAATTTGGTTCTTAGAACACTTTACATTAGAATTCATTTCTGTCCCATGAGACTATTGAAATTGTTAAGCCTGCTACCTTGAAAACAGTAGTATGCAATTAAATAAGCATATTATTGCTTTTTGTTTTGGAAGATGATACTACAAATGTTTCTATCATGTGTGTTTAAGAGTGGCTGGGGAGATCAATGCAAAGCTAACACTATTTACTTCTGTGACCACAGAAGGTTGATTCATGACTATCTGCTACTTGAAGCTGAATTTGATATTTTGCAAGCACAACCCCAAAACAGCTTTTTCCGTTTCAGAATATTCTTAGAACACTAATCCTGCTAAGGAATTCCCTACAGGTTATAAGTAAAAACAGTTAGTAGTACAACTTTAATCCATCCCTTGCAGTCAAATTTGATTCCTTTCTGTGCAACATGATGCTGATCGCCTGAAATATTCCACTGATGAAAATTTCATGGTTCATAATTTTGTATTTTTCCACAAACTTTAACGTCAATCTCCACTTGATGAATTTGTTCAGTCCGAGGCCACTGGACAAGATTCCCCCTTCACTGGTGGAGTTTCTGGTGTCTAAGAAGGCTTGATCGCCTGCTGAAGTTTCTTCTGCATATGTTACAGGAGTAAGGCTGCTCACCTGTGTGGGTTCTCCGATGTTTAATAAGGTGAGAGTTCTGACTGAATTTTTTTCCACATTCATAACATGTAAAGGGTTTCTCTCCAGTGTGAGTTCTTTGGTGTGTGTGGAGATTTGTATTTTGACTGAAGCTTTTCCCACACCATGAGCATTTATATGGTTTTAGTCCTTGGTGTGTTGTTAAGTGTTTATTACGATCTGAACTCCATCTAAACCTCTTATCGCACTGTGGGCATTTATACGGTTTCTCTTCAGTGTGAATTCTTTGGTGCTTAATAAGGTCAGAGCTAACTCTGAAGCTTTTCCCGCATTCCTGGCATTTAAAAGGCTTCTCTCCTGCACGTTCTTTCCTGTGACGATCCATGAGTTTCAGCAGCTCTTGTTTCCAGGTTGAAAGTTTCTTTCTTTTCTTCACTGTTAAATCTTGGTGCCATTTCCCCACCCTGTGCATTTCACCATTACTTTCTTTGACTGTTTTTTGGGGAACTTTCACTCTGGCCTTTTTTGATATTATGTCTCTGGGTGCTTCTATTTCTAAGGCAGAAAGACATATAGGCTGACGACTTTCAGTGTCATTTTTGAGCTTTAACCCTGTTGGAATTAATATGACAATGAGCCAACTGAGTAGCAGAGCAAGAAAACCACAGGAATGGAGAGAAAAAAAAATCAAACATCACTGATTTTTAATAAGCAGGTAAGCAGAATCTTAAAAACTTAAGTCCTTGGCTCTGACCAAGTAGCCCAGGGTTGCAGATTCGACCCCTGGTCTGGGCACATAAAGGAATCAACCATTGAATTAATAAATAGGTGGATCAACAAATCTATGTTTCTCTTTTTCTCCCCCCTTCCTTTTCCTCTATAAATAAAAATTTTAAGAAACATTCCTCTAAAAAAATGTTAAGTCCTTGAAAGGTTCCTATTAAGGCACGTTTTTCTCTATTCCCATGGTATATTTACCTATAGGCAGCTCTCCAGGACTGTCCATGAACTCCGTGGATCCTTGAACCCATGGCTCTTTCCCTTGTTCTAGACAGGAGATCACTTTAGGTTTGGGGAGTACAAATATGGCTGTGAAATGGAAAAACTGAGGTCAAAAACTGCTCCTTGCCCTGACTGGTGTGGCTCAGCTGGTTGGATGTCATCCCGCAAAGTGAAAGGTTGCTGGTTCAATTCCAGTTCAGGGCACATGCCTGGGTAGAGGGTTCAGGCCCCAGAAGGGACACATATGAGAGGCAACCAATCAATGTTTCTCCCACTGGTATTTCTCTCCCTATCTTTCTCCCTCTCTTTGCCTCTCTCTAAAAATAAATAAATAAAATCTTTAAAAAGACAACCTGGTACCTTAACAATGATTCACTAATTCCAAACTATTTCAGTAAGAGAAAAGAACACTTACAATTTGTTACTCCCAAATGGTTAAATGATTAGACTCTCATATCAGGTATCAGTTTTACACTACACAGCATTGGTGGGTGGATATATAAAGTGGAGATTGAAAAATAAACTTAGTTTGATCAATGGAAAGGACATAGGTCATGGGAATTTTATACATGTTCCCCCTTTTCTGCCACCAATAACCCCACATTTGACAAGCTGAAATAAAACTCTAGAGTCTGCAGGGAATACAGGCTGGTTCTATTAACTCTTTAGGACTTACCCTGAATAAGACCAGGTCTAGCAGAGCCAATGTGAAGGTCAATGGGTTGGATATCATATCCACACACATCCGCACAAGTAATTCCTGTCATAATTATACTTCGCATTTTGCTCTTGAGCACCAGAAACTGAAATAGGAAAGATTTCTACCACTCCTATAGCTCAGGAGTTCATAGCCAGTTGGACTAAACATATCAGTATCATTTAGTGAAACATGTTTTAAAAGAAACTAAAGCAGAGTAAGAGAACATTTAAGATTCTGCTTCCGTGAAGCTACTTGAGATATGGCTGTGTGGAAGGTCTCTTTGAGAAAGTAATATATGAGCAGAACTAAAAGTGCAAGTTTTGCCATTTGGCAGAAAAGTGTGCCAGGTAGAAGGAAGCAGAAAATAAAAATGAGCATGGTGAGTTCAAAACAAACAAGCCCTGGCCAGACACTACGTAGCTCAGTTGCTTAGGGCATCATCCTGATATGCCAAGGTTGTGGGTTTGGTCTCCTGTTACAGCATATAATCAACCAATGAGTGCATGAATAAAAGGAACAACAAATCGATGTTTCTCTCTCCCCCTGCCACACCCGCTTCCTCTCTCTCTCTCTCTCTAAAAATCAATTTAATAAAATAATAAATAAATAAAACCCAGCAAGAAGACCAGTGTGGCTAAAGAGAACTGGACAAGGGCACAGTGGTAGATGATTAAGGCAGAAAGGGGACAGACTCCAGATCTTGAAAGGTCTTAAGAACCTAGGTACAGAAAAGTTTGGATTTTATTCTGAACATGGTGAGAAGTCATAAGGTTCTGAACCAGGAAAATGCAATAATCTGATCAGGTTTTAACAGACTGGCCACTGCATAAAAAACAGATCCTATGGAAGAGCAAGAGTGTTGGGAGCAGGAGCCAGTTAAAAAGCTATTCAGGTAGACCTGGTTTGAGATATTTTGGCTTAGACCAGAATGCTAACAAGGCAAGAAGATGAGACAAAGCTGGACTCAGGCTACACGGTGAAGACGGAGTGAGGATGGAACCAAGAGAATAGTGATGCATTAATAGTAGGATATGATGACAAAATAACGAGAAAGAATGACTATGCTTCTTGCTCTGAGCAATTGAGTGAACAGAATTGCTCTTTACTGATATGAGAAAGATATGAGAAGAGCAGATCTGGGGAAAAGAAGGAGACCCATGTAGGATAAGGAATGTGTACTTAGAAAAAGCCCCCAGGTGACCTGGATACACCTTTCCTCTGAGAACACCATCAAGTTGGGAACCAACCAGCTACTGGAACAGATTTTCCCATGGGGGAGTATTCATAATAAATCAAGAACATGATAGATTACTCTTCTATACAAAGCAAAGGGGACAATCTTTACCTAGAGAGATGACAGTTTCATAGTTTTCATGCATTACATCATTGTATAGGTCCTTCTGAGCAGGATCCAGTAACTCCCATTCTTCCCGCGAAAAATACAAGGCCACTTCTTCAAACGTCAATAAGCTCTAAAGAAAACAATGGGCTTCAGCTCAGTACTTGAGGCTCCAAAAGCAGCCCTAACGTCTGGTCCATAAACTGAATAGTAGGTCAAGCACTGAGGAATTAACAGCATGTGATTTTTTTAAAGTTAGAAGGCAGAAAGGAAGGAGGCAAGGGATCAGTAAACAGCCTGGGAGGTATCCACTTCCCCAGGGAGAACATCTGGGCTAACATGCCTCTGAGTATCTGCTGGGTTATGTGGGTCATGCGCAGCAGGGAAAGGCAGCCCTACATAGCTAGAAAGCACAGCTCACCTGAGACTCAGGCAAGATGAGCTGAGGCGCCATTGTCCAATTTTTGGTGTTTGTCTGCTCAGGAAAGGCTAGGATCTGGTGAGCAGGCACAGCTGTGGGTGGAAAAGAGCCATCGGAAATTTCTCCTCCATCTATGAACATTCTAAGCACATTTCTAAAATATTCAAGATCCTGATTCTTTCAGTACAGATAATACTCCTTTACAAGTTTTACATGGTACCTAGAAGCGGCTATCAGCTCCTACAACCAGTTCCCATATTGACTGTCCTCAGTTTTCCTGACTGAAGTCAATAAAAGGAAATCTTATTATTTTTCTTACATGATATAAATTATTCTGAGTGGGGCAAAAATTAGAGATGTCTAAAAACGCAGTACTCAAGAGAGTCCAGTATGCCAGGTAAAGAATGTGAGAAGGTAAAAATAAGCATGGAAAGTTTAAAAAACAGCAAGACCAGTGTGGTTAAAAAGGATGGAGTCAAGGCATGAGCAGCGGGGAAGTAAGTATGGGCCAGGTCTTGGAGGGGCCCACACACCTCATAGGGAGTTTAGCTTTTATTCTGAATGTGTGAAAAGTTATTGTAAGGTTCTGAAGCAGAGAAATGTCTTTATCTCAACAGATTTTTAAAAAAAGACTCTGGCTACTTCATGGAAAATAGACTGTGGGAGGGCAAGAGTGGTAGCTGGGGCATCAGTTGCAAAGCTGGTTACAGAAGCCACTGGCTTAGACCAGAAAGCTAATAGAGCAAGAGACTAAGACATGACTGGACTCAGGCTATGATGTAAGAATGGAGCCAAGAGGACCAGTGATGCATCTGTAGCAGGTATGATGGCAAGATCAGACTAAAGGATGACCCAGGTTTTTTGGCCAGAAGTATTGGGTAAATGGCAGTACCATTTATGGAACTGGAAAGATAAAAGAGATCTGTAGGGGAAAGTGGAAGGAGGGATCAAGAAATTTAGGATAAGGAATGAGTATATGCACTTCATAAAAGCTCCAGGTGATCTGGATATACTTTTACCCTACCCACACTATCAAGTTGAGAACCAACTAGCTACTGGAACACTCTCACACAGGTGCATTCCCAGCAAGCTAACAACACGACAGATTACTCGACTTCTAAGCAAAGGGAATGGAGAATCTTTACCTAGAGAGATGACAGTTTCATAGTTTTCCTGCATTACATCATTGTAGAGAGCCTTCTGACTGGGATCCAGTAACTCCCATTCTTCCTGGCAAAAATACACGGCCACTTCTTCAAATGTCAATGAGCTCTAGAGAAAAGAATGGGTTTCAGTACCTGCCACTCAGACGCAGCCCTAACATCAGGCCCATGAACTGCATGGTAGGTCAGGCACTGAAGGAATTCATAGCACATGATTTTTTTTTTTTTAAGTGAGCAGGCAGAAAGGAAGTAGGCAAAGAATCAGTAAATAGCCTGGGAGGTGTCTAATTCCCCAGGGAGAACATCTGGGCTAACATGCCTCTGAGTACCTGTTGGGCAGTATGGGTCAGGGGCAGCAGGGAAAGGCAGCCCAAGCAACTGGAAAGCATAGCTCACCTGGGACTCAGGCAAGAAGAGCTCAGGCGCCACTGTCCAATGTTTGTTCTTTAACTGCTCAGGAAAATCTAGGATTTGGTGAGCAGGCACAGCTGTGGGTGGAAAAGAGCCATCGAAATCTCTCTTGCTTCTATGCATATCCTGAGCACATTTCTAAAATACAGATCTTGATTCTTTCAGTAGATGGGAAATCTTTTACAAGTGTGTGTGGTGCCCATAAATGGCCTTATCATTGTTAATAAAATCCAACTATCTATCAACTCCCCAGAACAGGTTTTCAGTTTTGAAGAGCAAAGTTAATAAGGCAGGTGTATTGTTTATCATTTTTTTTCCTAGTACACAACTGTGTTCATATACTACCACTGACAGCCCATTTGTGATCCCAGTTCTTTGTGTGTTTTGAGGATGGGGTGGCCCAAATCCTTTCCGCTTTTTTAAGGAACAGGGTTCATGGTATATTACCATGGTTCTATGGTTTGGATATTTCTGTACCTTAGGCCAACCCCCACCTTCACCAACAGCTAGTCTATTATAAGGTTATCTGCGGGGAGGGGGGTGGTATCTTAATTGCTAACATGGCTGTACTTGCACATCCACAGAGCTGGGCACCCAAAAAATGCTCACAGTGTTCTGGCTGAACAAATTACTGCCACAGCTCCCAGCAGAAATTATCATGAAGCTTCTTACCCCTCTCACACACAGCTTCAGTTTCTTTATGAGTATTCCCGCTCAGTTCTTTTTGTAGATCCTGATATGCACTCCAAAAATCTTCATCCTGGGACCTGCCCACTGGCTGGGCCTCTGCTGGCTTCGATTTGAAGCCTGGGGTCTCTGCTGTTTCTCCCAAGAGCACTGCCTCCTTTCCCAGCACATGGACTGCAACCTGAAATAATTCCCATCCTTGTTACCAGAACTTACTTTAAGCTTGGGGGCTTGTGGTAGAGGGAGGGAAGAGCATGAGTCCAGATTGTGGGAAGTGTGAGACACTAAAGGAAATGACAGAGACCTGGATCCCCACTCACCACCAGAGATAATGAGATAATGTGCCACCAATTTTCACCAAAAGAACCATTCAGAAAATCTGGGAAATTTAGGATTAGAGAAAAAAAAAGATGTTGCTAATGCCAGCCCTTCAATACAGTAGCCCCTACCCACCTGCATACAGCCTGGCTCAGGCCACTAGCAGGGTGGTGCAGGGCACCTGGTCTCATATTCCCTTGACAGCCTTTCTCTCTTGACTGAAACCCTACCTTAGTGGTTTCTTGTCTTCTAATTTTCTCAAAAGGCTGAGAAATTGAATTTTAAAAGGTACCCTTGTTAACCAGATTTTTCTGGTGGCCAGGAAAGATTTTCACATAGAAGGGATGAAATGGAGAATGGGCAGGGAATGATTCCAGCTCTATCTTCCCTCCAGATCATTTTGACACCAAACACATGCCCTGTTCTGTAGACCTGAAACCAGTTGGTGTGCTGCCACCTGCCCAAGGGCATACCCTGGATCCCCACTCACCACCAGAGCCAAGGACCAACCGCTAATGGAGGGCAGGTAGAGGCTCTTGTCTATGGTACAAAGGACAATATCCCCCAGTGTCTTTCTTCTCTCAGTCACTCTGTTGCAATTTCCAAATCTTTGTTTCCCTTTTTTTTCTCTTTTCTTCCTCTGCAGTATTTCCTAGTTTTTTTGGTTTCTCTCTCTCTTTACTATCCTCTCTCCTTTTGTCTCTATATGTTCTCCCTCTTTTGGTCTGCCCCTTCCTCTTCAACTCCGTTGCCCTGTTTCTTTGAACTTAAGACCCATCTCCCAGGCCAAGTCAGACCAGGCTTATTACTCTCAATACATTCTGGCTTCAAAGATGGGGAAAATGCAACTCTCTAAGGCCAGGGAAGTCTCTGGTAGAATCTCCAAAATCCGTGTATGATTATTGCTGTGAGTCTGTGGTTTCTGGTTCTGCCTTAGACGGCTTAAAGCAACAACAGATCATTAATCCAATTCACCTTATTTCTGTTAACTACCCCCAACCCCCCTGTATCCACCTTCATCCTATTTCACTGTATATATCAGTAATCATTCTTCTCACCCCATTCCTTGTTTGACCTGATTCACTCTGCAAGTGGTCTACCAAGGCCACAGCTTCCTCAGTGCTCTGTAGGTGGTACTTCTTTATCCGGGTCTGGGTGTCCCTGGGCAGAATGGTCAGGAACTGCTCTAGCACCAGCAGATCCAATATCTGTTCTTTTGAGTGTATGTCTGGCCTCAGCCACTGACGACATAATTCCTGAAGTTGACCAACAGCCACACGGGGTCCAGCTGCTTCATGATAGTGGAAGCTCCGGAAGTGTTGGCGAGAGCTCTCGGGACTGAGACTGTCCATCTGTGTGGTATACATGTTACTCTGAGTGGAGCTCTCTGTTACAGGCCCCTTGATCTCCCACAGAGCCCTGATCTGAGAGTTCAAATACTCAGTCACCTTCAGATCTACTGTCATCATTCTCCCTGGAACGGTTGTTCCTGTGTTGGGCCCGCCTTTGACAACTGAGGCTCAGTCTGGTCTGGAATAAAATCAATAAAAGGATCTTCTTCCTAAGGCACTGAGGGCAGGAAAAAAAGTGCAGGTCAATAGGAAAGTCACATGAACTTCACTACTTGCTATATATTATGAGAAAAAAAATGAAGAGAAAACATCCTGTCTTGCCTTCTCTTTAAAGTCAACTGCCAGGTCCTTTGTTTCTCTCCTTTTCCTTATATTATTCAGTTGCTCTATAGTACAGTTCATTGAAGACAAATGTCAATTAATGACTTTGCCTCTACAAGAAATTGTAAATCAAGGTAGGTTGGTGAGTGAGAAAATTGGCACCCATTGGCTCCAAAGAGGGGGATTATCCAAAGAGTTCATTGATGTGCTTCATATTGCATTCTCCCCATGTCAAAGGAAGATCAGGAAAACATTCTAAGTTTCTCTTAAATTTTAATGTATCATCCTAGTCTTCTGTTTTTAGTAAGGGTACAACTTCTATGACCACTAATCCTCTTGCGATGATGGAAGCCTTCACTTCATGGAACATTTGAGACTCTCCTTTTCTTGTATAAATACTGGAATGAGAGCTGAGACACTGAGAACAGGGTAGAAGGAAAGCAACTAGGGAAAAAAATAGCCTTTTCTTCTCAGAAAGCATCCCCCACTGAAGTAACTAGATGCTCAAATTCTTCTTTGATATTTCTTTGCAAGACGTATAAAGTGAACTACTTAGAAGATTTATACCTATATTTTAAAAATCCTATTTACTTGAACTAGGAAAAAATTATAGCCGACCTTTCCTTACAAAATGTTTGTCCAAATATCAAGTCGTAAAAAAGGGGAGAATGGCAGTGCTGATGATTAAGGTGCCCCTTCTGCTGACTTTACAAGGGTCTTTTAGACTTCTACGGGAGGCTGAGGAGAGACTTTTGAGCCTCACTCTCCTTGAGGTGATGTAGCAGAACCGGCACCGAGATTCTGTCCAGGATGCCACGGCCTTCACAAATGGTCAGCTCCTTGCTGCCCACCTGGCTCAGGAGGTCCGGGGCCTTTTGCATATGATGCTGAACTGCGGTTCTCTGGCGGTTAACAACAGCCCGGAAAAACAAAAACGAAAACACACGCCAGCAGAGACAAGAACGTGAACATTTCTGGAGGACAGTCCGGCTTCATGAGCACCGTGCAAGCGTACGAGCGTGCCCCCGCCGCGGGCCCGGAGCTATCTGCGCAAAATACAGGAGTGGCCTCCGCAGTCTGACGGCCGCCCACGCCCGGGACAGTCTGGCCGCAGGGTCCGGCCTCTTGGCCACGATATATGGCCGTCTCGCCTCAAAACACCTTGCAGCGGCCGGCAGCTCTCCGGATCCACAGCCTATGCCGAAGGAGAACCGATTCTTGGTTACCTCAGACAGCTGGGCTTTGCGGACACCAATCGCTCTTCCTCCGTCTCAGCCGCAAGTCGCCCCACTTGCGGCCGCCGCTTAAGAGCTACAGCTCTCTGCTTCTCGACACTCGTAAGAGACCCAGGGAGGACAGACCTGCGTATTCTACGGCGCAGACGGGATAACCCCACCCGTCACTTCGGCCCCCAGGAGCCTTTTCTACGCCGCGATCTAAAACCCGCGCTCCCACCGGAAGCGGAAGTGGAGCACTTCCGGGATGGCTCTGCTCCCCACCTGCGTTTGCGAACGCTGCGGCTTCTAGCTTAGCGGAAGGAGCCAGCCTCCTACGCGGTTGAACCCTGGTGCCCGGAAGAGTGAATGCCACAAGTCTCCTGACCACAGAGCCTAGAAGGGGCCTGCGAGCCGCTCTGTCTGTGGGTGTCGCCGTCTCCTGGCCTGGCTCTGTAGAGCGTTACGCGTCCTGAGTTGCCTCCGGCGGCCCGCTAATGGGGAGTCCTGCCGGGTAAGGGTTCCGCACCCTGCCCCCGCAGGGTTCTTGGCCTTAACTGGCCCAGCCGGCACAGCCGGAGCTGTCGTCCCGAGGCTCATCGCTACCTCCCCAGGAGGAGGCCTTTTTGTCCCGTTCAGAATCAACGACTCTGAGGGTTCTGTACCGTTTGGGGTTTTGCATCTCTAACAATTTTTTTCTGGTGAAGTATGTGAAATAGGTTACATTTATAATTCTTAATGACAGGGAAATTGAGAGCTAAGAAGTGATTTGCCAGTATCACATAACGTTGGAAGCCCGTGGCCTGGAATTTAGGTCCCCTTGCTGTCCTTCTTCACAACAGCATGGTTCCTGTGGAATGGAAACAACTTCTCTCACCTTTTATTTCCTGCAGTGTCTGGCCGAATTACCTAAGATGAGCGTTCCACATATATTTACCAAATCATATTAAAAGGAAAAGGGAGGTCATAAGCTGAACACTGCAGAAATTCCTAAGACCTTAAGGGATTTGCCTGCAGATGGGAGTGGGCAGAGGATAATGCAGCAATTTTCAACCAGTGTGCCACAAGAATTTTTAAAACATGATACATGACTAGTTGGGGGTACAGACCTCTTTTCCCTTAGATCATCAAATTTAAAAAATTATAACAGCCAAAACAACAATAGCCTGTGTGAATGAATCAAAATTATATTCTTTTTGGTCATATTGGCATAAAATATAATTCATTTCTTGGTGTGCCGCAGAATTTTTGCAATTAGTTTATGTATGCCATGTGATGAAAAGGGTTGAAAATTGCCGGGGTAAGGCAAAAGGATAGCCTTGAAAAGCTGGAAGGATTAGCGTGTGGTATCTTTAGAATTTTTACTAAATGTAATTGGCCTACGTTTAGGGAAAGAAAGAAAATAAGTTCATGTAGATCTATGTGCTTTGCATGGGAGTGGAGAGAATGCATTGTGTATATGCGAACATCATTTGAACGTTTTTGAGGGAGCTTCTTTCCAGGGTGGTTCAACATCTGGAGGTAAGTTTAAGGTGGGAATGAAAATGAGAGGCCATTAATCCTGCCATTATACTATTTTTGCTCTGGTGGAATTGTATTACACTCCTCTGAGGCATAGATCTTGATCCTTTTTGAGTGAGAGAAAAGGATTAAACAGAGGTGATAATTATAAACATGTGCCTGAGTCACACATGTTTCAGAGCAGGTTTATTTCCTTAGAATCTGTCAGGTTGGGACTTAGTTTCTTCAAGAGTCATTATTGTTTCCAGTCTTTCAGAACCAGTGGACAATGAGGCTCTTAATATTCAGATCCTCATCAGCGGTCCCAAAGTTGGGCATATGATCGGAATTTACTGAATTGAATAAATGAAGTTCTTCTAGCAGTGACTTTCAATATCATTGGTAGGCCTTATTCATAGTATGGGTAGGGAGTTGATCAGGGAAGATAGGAAGAAGGAAGTGGGAGAAGAGACTGTGTGAAAGAAAGAGGAAGCAAGGCACAAAATGGTGAAGAATGAATGAGGGTCACTGATGATTTTCATTGGTTTAAGTTTAATGCCATAGTTGCATGCTCTTGCTGTGGAGACCATAAAAGTTCCCTGAAGTCTTTTGTTTTGATTTCACCTTGTCCTGCCTGAGCATGGTTTCAGAAATGATGAATGCACGGTGGGAAGCAATGAAAGCAAATACATGGAACTTATTCTGAGACACCACACAACTGCCATAGTTGGCTGAACGTTTTTACTGCAGTTAATGGTGCTACTATTGGCTGACAAACCTTTTTCTTTTCCATTCATAATAGCTATTACTTAGTATTGCCTTAATTATAGCTGCCTCTTTTACAGGGTTGTTTGATCTTAGAATGTCACTACCTCCATACTCTATTAAGTAGGATATCCTTTCATGATCTTCTTAGTGCTCCATAAACCATTTGGCACTTCTTGCAAAAACGGTTACAGGAAAACTAACAGTGTAGACTCTTCTGGGCTCCTAGATAAGAGGCTTGTAAGAATTCTATGTAGTTGAGGAATGACTGAAAGCCAGTCAGGCTCTTCCCTAAAGGAGAGGGAAAATTGAAATACCAGTCATTTTTCTCATTTCTCTGACATACTTTTTTTTCTTCATAGCACCTGCAATGGAAAAAAGTGGCAGTTTTTATTACTTCCTATGAGTTTCTATATCTGGAATAAGAACCATGAAATTAATCTAGAGTAGGACGTTTCTAAGAAATACGTGGAATTTGGCAGCACAAGGACCTGAAAGGAATACTTGAGGGAGCTGAGCTGCAGAACACTTTGCCAACAGAAGGATTTATGGAAACAGTTGACCAGAAACACCATAGAGAAACTTTATAAATTTCTTCAGGCAGTGGAAAGATTAAGTCTTGGTTCAAATTAAACAAAATCTACAATGAAGAGAAACCAAATATAAAAAGTGTGTTACTTAAAACCCTAATGTAAATTTAGGAAAACAGACAAAAGGATTTTTTTTTTAATTTTTAAAAACTTAATTATGGTAAAATATTTGTAAAACTGTTAGATTCACCTCCAAGAATTTCCATGATTCTGAAACTTGCTAATAACCCACATATGGACCAGTTTCACTGAAAAATAATACTTGAGAATATACCAGATGTATACCATGAAGATCTAAGAGTGACAAAGTGCCACTAACAAATTATTTACCTATTTACAGATTACCTTGTTAAACATCAGTTTTTGAGAATGCTATATTGAATGTACTAAAAGTTGGATTTCATTCATGTGGACAGCAGAAACTACTAACATCCTTCACTTAAAGATACAACTGTTACTGAGTTCTAGCTCTCCAGAAATCCCAGTGTCAGGGTAAGTTTGGGGTCTTTATCCAGGTGGGTGGACTGCTGCCCAGTGACCACTACATACAGACCAATAGGAGCACCATTTTCTTTTCTGGCAGTGAGGTAAAATCAGGTATTTTTGGAAAAGGAGAAGCCTCACTGCATTTCTGCTATACAAAATTATTCTGTCTTTGCCTTTGAGTCTTTCACATTCTCATCTTCTGAAGCACACTTTTTAGTGAGACTTACCTCACCTGGGTCTGTACTTCTTGTGAACACATCCTGCTTCCTCTTTTCCTTTTGTATCTTTTCCTGTGTTGACTTACAGAGTGTGTAGGTATTCCTCTTTTTCCTAACTGGTTCTGCTATATCTGTCAAGGGAGAGGAGGAGCAGGGGCATTCTAAAAACTGATCATCCATGTCTTGCAGGAGCAACAGCTAGAGAAGACTTTGGCAGTGGAAGCTTTCTGAATTCATACCTTTCCCTCTCTAGACTAACACTCCAATCATGAGCCTTTATCCCATTTAGCCCTTACCCTTCAGTACAAACGCCTGTGCCTTGTAGGGCATTGAGCTAGTTTTGGGTTTTTTGCTTTGTTTTAAAATATTTTTTCCAATTTATTAAGGCTTTTCCCTTTTATTCTCTTGTTGGTTGTTTGAAACCAAATTCAGTATGAATAAGAGAGGGAAATATACAACATTGAATTTGGAGGAGAAAATGAAGGTTCTAAGTAGGATTGAAGCTGGACGGTCTCTTAAAAGTGTAATGGATGAATTTGGAATCAGTAAATCAACATTTTATGACATTAAAAAGAATAAGAAATTGATTTTGGACTTTGTACTGAAGCAGGACATACCATTAGTCAGGGCTGAGAAGAGAAAGAGGACAACAGGAACCAAGTATGGTGATGTGGATGATGCAGTCTACATGTGGTATCAACAGAAACGCTCAGCTGGTATTCCTGTTAGAGGTGTGGAGCTTCAAGCTGCTGCAGAGAGATTCGCACAGTGTTTCGGGCGAACAGACTTCAAAGCTAGTACTGGTTGGCTTTTTAGATTTCGAAATAGACACGCAATTGGGAATCGAAAAGTGTGTGTGGAGCAAGTCCTAAGTTCAGTTTCAGAAAACACTGAGCCATTTCGGCCCAGTACATGGTTATCAAAGAGGAGAAACTGCTTCTAGCTCAACTATACAGTGGGGATGAGACTGACCTCTTTTGGAAATCAATGCCAGAAAACACTCAGGCAAGTAGAAAAGATATCTGCCTTCCTGGAAGGAAAATAAACAAAGAACAGTTATCTGCTCTTTTATGTGCAAATGCAGATGGAACTCATAAATTAAAGTCTATCATTATTGGAAAATCAAAGCTGCCCAAAAGTGTGAAAGAGGGCACAAGGACATTACCTGTTATATATAAACGTAGTAAAAATGTTTGGTTCACCAGAGAATTGTTTTCAGAATGGTTCTTTCAAAATTTTGTTCCTGAGGTCAGGCATTTTCAACTTAACATTCTAAGATTCCATGAAGAGGATGTCAGAGCCTTGTTACTTCTAGACAATTCCCCCGTTCACCCTTCTGCTGAATCACTAACTAGTGAGGATGGTCGAATAAAATGCATGTTTTTCCCCCACAACACTTCAACCTTGATTCAACCAATGAATCAAGGTGTGATCTTAAGCTGCAAACAACTTTATAGGTGGAAGCAACTTGAAGACAGTCTTGTAATTTTTGAAGAAAGTGATGATGAGCAAGATGAAGGAGGAAAAGGAGTTTCCAAGATTAAAATCTACAACATAAAAAGTGCAGTTTTTAATTGGGCAAAGAGTTGGGATGAAGTGAAACAAATAACCATAGCAAATGCATGGGAAAATCTTCTTTACAAAAAGGAACCTGAATATGATCTTCAAGGACTAGAAGATGGGGATTATAGACAAAGTCATAAGAAATGTGGGGAATTGGAAACCAAGCTGGATAGTAATAGGGGGTGGTTAAATGGGGATGATGAAGTAAAGGGTAGTCTCCCAAAATCAAAAAGTGAGATTACAAAAGAAGTTGTTCAAAAAGGAGAAGGAGCTCAAGAGCAGATTGCTGGCTTTAAATTATCTGCTGTAAGAAAGAATTTGGACTACCTTCTTGACTTTGTTGGTGCCACACCGTAGCTTCAAAGGTTCCAATTCACACTGAAAGAGTTGCAACAAGAAGTAATCAAGAAACAGTTCCAGAGCAGAGTCCATTCTAGAACTGGTAGTTTTTTTAAAACTATGCTTCATGATATTAAGGATTCTTCCAGTATGCCTTCAACTTCTGGTTCTAGTAATTAGATTTTGTGTTTAAAGATTTCTGCAGTTATATGATACTATATAATGTAGCCCTGTTGTGAATTGCCATTGTTTTTATCAACTGACCTCATTTTGAGTATCAATGCCCAATTATATAGTTTCTAAAATACACAATTTGAAAATATTAAATGTATGTTTCTTTAATATGTAAATATATTCATTAATCTATATTTCTTCTCTTTTAGACAAGGATCTGAATAATGAGGAATTATTGTTCCAGGTCATACAAAATAGAAAGGATGTGGGAAAAGCATTAAATTCTACCTTAAATGTATTCACAGCATATACCAAAGCTATATCCTAACTGGTTCTAGTTACCTTTAAGAAGATAAGGATAGCCCTGGCTAATGTGGCTCAGTGGATTGAGCGCGGGTCTGCAAACTGAAGGGTCCCTGGTTGGATTCTGGGTCAGGGCACATGCCTGGGTTGCAGGCCAGGTTCCTGGCTGGGGGCATGTGAGAGGCAACCCATTGATGTTTCTTTCTCACATTAATGTTTCCCTCCCTCCCTTGTCCTCTCTCTGAAAATAAATAATTTTAAAAGAGAAGATAAGAATAGATTCACTTTTTAATTTAATGGTATGATATGCTCTGTTTTTTAAAGTCTGCTGCCACCTATTTAGTGTTTGTTTTCCTCTTATTGTGGAAGTAATATGATGGAAGAAGATATATAAAAAAGATAGCACTCTTAACACTTTGGTGTGTTTTATGGATTTTTAAAATAGGCAGATTACACTGTAAATATAATTTTATATCTTACTGTCTTAACATTTTAGGTTTTGGTGTTAATACGTTAGCATATTTCGAGAACACCTTTCAAGCCTGGGGTAGAATGGGTTGTGGAAGATGTTGAAGGGGGGATATCAGGTGAGCATACTGGACAGTTGTATAGTTCCTTTTGACTCATTGAATCAACAATCTTTTTTCCCCAATGGTAATAATCCCCAGAGTAAATGGCAGGCAGTCACAGTGTTTTCAAAAGTATCTATTTATTCTGGAAATTTCACATTGCCCTTCCATGCTAGGCACAGAGCACAGCCTTGGGCATTTAGACGTGAATTACAAAGAAAACGAATACAAACTACTGTTGGATGTGTAAGAGCTAAGATGGGTGTGGAGAGGACTTTGAGAGTGCAGGGGAAATCTCTGAAAGGGTCATGGGTGACTTCTGAGTTGGACTTTAAAGTTTAGTGGGGGAAGGGGAAGGGAAAAAGGGGAGCTTGAGCACGGGCTCTTTGGTGTGAGAGTACAGCTCCTTGGGAAGCTGCAAAGTCCCTGGATATTTGCTGTAGGAGCAGCTGGCAGGAAAGACAGGTCAGGGCCAAAATTTCAATGCTCTTGGGGATCATCCTAGAATTTTAGACTTTGATCTGGGTCCACGTAAAGTCCTGTCGATTCTACCTCCTGAATGTCACCTCTCTTGTCTTCACTTCTCCCGCCTCACTATTCACGTTCACATCCAGGCTGCCATTACACCCTGCCTTGGCCATTGCACTTGTCTCTTTAGTCTCCCTGCCCTTCTTTCTAGTCCTCTCCCTATTCTTTCCCCACCCGACAGACTTGCGGAGCGCACGGAAACAAAAAGGTACCGGAGCCTCTCCTGCTGAAGACCCTCTATGACTTCCCATTGCATGCAAACCACCACCCGTGGAGTGCAAGCCTGCCTTGCCCCCACCCCACCCCCTCCGCCTGTGAGAGGCCCCTTTCCGGTGCCCATCCTCACCCAGTTTTACGCTGGCCTCCTGCGGGAAGGAGAGGGCCGGCCCAGCCCTGCTGTCGGCCCTGGGTTTGTACCGGCATCTGAGCAACTGGATATTTAGGTGAGTGTTGCCGCAGGGCCAGTGCTCGCTCCTTTGTAGAGAGGGAAGCCCTAGGGCATAGTGGACCCACTCAGCCCTGGTAGCTGAGGCCCGCGGGGAGAGCGTGGTCGACGCTACCATAGAGCTCCCGCCAGCGAGCCAGAGCGGCCTGGGCAGAAGACAGTCCACCCGGAGAGGGGCGGGGCGGTAAAGCCCGAGGGAAAGGAGCTGCCTGTTGCAGCCATACAGTACCTCCAGAAGGCCATAGTGGTTAGGGTTGCACAGGGCTCCAGGGGAGGGCGCAAGCGGGCTCAGCCGTAGGGCGTCCAGGTGCGGTGTTTGCACACGCTCGTATTCCCCGGGTTAGTCCCTGGTCCTGAAGGACCGTGACTGGAGGGCAGAGGGAAAAGAAAGGTTTGTCAGGATGCAGTCACCGACGCCCAGTCAGCCCTTACTCCTCCTGGGCCCGCTTGGGAGATGTCCTACATAGGACAGTCTGGTGGGGAAGGTGGTTCCAGGAAAGCAGTGCCCCGTCCTACATGTCTGTGGAAGGCTATGTTGTGGGAGCCATAAATTCGTTTGCTTTGCCCCAGCCTAAGAAACGGAAAGGACTGAAGTCTGGCTCTGGAAACCATCCTGATGATTAGAGCTCCTCCAAGAAAACCGGGCATTTCTCATTCCAATGGCTGAGGCAAGATTCCTAAATGTAAGCTGGACCCCTCATAAGAGAGCAGTGAATCCCCTCAACAGCAGCTTTATCTTTGGAGTGGGGAACCACACCCAGGTTCTAGAGTGTTTTCCTGCCTTGAGGGGAAGTGGGGATGAAGGGGCAAATAGTTGCTCATTGTGTCCAAAACATAACACTGAATTTCAGAAATAAACGTTTCTTCCCCCACCCTTTCTGCATGGGGAAATCTTACTGTTCTCCCTGGAGCAAGTTTGGACCCTGGGGAGTCACTAGTTTTGATTTGCCTGAACCTTCTGAGATATTCAAGTTGTCTCAGTGATGAACTGGGGACATTAACTAGATCTGTCAAAATTTTACTTGTGGTCTGAGCCATTTTTCATCAACCATTTTGTCATTGTTGAATTTACGTAGACCATTCCCACTGCCTTCTAACTTAGGCAAGACAGACCCATTTAGTAAAAAGTATGCGATGAGAAGGAATTATGTATCAGTCTCCTTTTTTCCTTTCTTTTTAAAATATTTTATTTATTGTTTTAGAGAGAGGGGAAGGGAGGGAGGAAGAGAGGGAAACATTACTTGGCCCCACCTGGGGACCTGGACTGCAACCCAGGTGTGCGCCCTGACCAGGAATCGAACCAGCAAACATTTCACAGGCCAGTGCTCAATCCACTTGAGCCACATCAGCCAGGGCCAGTCTCCCTTTCAAGAATGGAAATTAAGTTTTAATCAGAAGTACTTGCAGTGTTGCTTTTAATTCATCTTGCTATTCTTGATCTCCTGACACCCAGCTAAGAAAGTCTCCTAGTGCTAATAAACTTGCTAACTGGTTTCCTTTAACATACATGAAGACTTTTAATATGACTTAGTTGTTTCAAATGCCTGTGAAACATTTACAAAAATTACAAGTCTTAAAGCAGTGGTGGTGATTTTGCCTATTCCAAAATTGTATCAGTTGATAATTCAATAATTATCAATAGCAAATTTCAGATTATCATGTTGAGACCCATAAATTCTTTCATTCTTACAGTAAAAATTCTTAAAATTATTTCTGATAGGTTTTTCTGGGGAAAAAAAACCATTTAGTGCTTGTTTAACACTTCCAGTCTCTGACGCTGTAGGCTTTGTCCTCACTGCTGTCTGGTCAGCTTTTAGTCTGCCTCTGCCAGGCATTTTCAAATTGCTTAAATGTATTACTGATTGATTCTCCACCAAGAAGCCTTTCTGCTGGTCTCCTGTGCTACATTTGCTATGATGTATGACTGTTGCTCAGGATCAGGCCACATCTCCCAGGTCTCCTGTGTACCCATTTGAACTTAGGGGCCCGGGGTCTTTATTGAATCATTCTCCCTTTGAATCTGTTCCAACTGCTTTTCTTTTACAAGAGGACTAGCGGGTAAAAAGTATGTCAGCTGTATGTGTGTCATACACAAGTATGAATGTAAAAAAGCACACACTTGGCCGTCTCTTGCAGTGACTTCATAGGAGCCTGCGGTAAGGGCTGGCTCTTTCTGCCCTTGTGGTTTGAAGAAAGTGTTGCAAGTATTATCTGCCCACAGAAGGCACAAATAGGTACTTTCTATGTGCCAGGCACTGTGCTGTTTTCCATGCAGTAATTTGTGACATTATCTCATTAGAACAAGGCTGAGAACAGCTACGCATCTGAAATGTGCTAGAAAGGGAGCTGCACTATTGGAAAGTAGAGGCTCTTACTGGAAAGCCTTGTTAGTACCAAAAGCATATACCCAGGGGTCCTTGTTGCTATAAGCCTCAAGTTGCAATACTCCAAGCAGGAGCAACACCAGTTGGACACAAAATCAACATGGGTGATATCACTGGGAGGGAGGAGGTGAGAGGAGGGAGAGTGAAGGGGGAAGGGCATTTTTCAATCTTGTAAGATTTACAGTGCAGTTTGCCATCTTACCCAAAGAGAATCCTCAGTAACATCAACTTGACACCACCCACCCATTTCATGGCATCAGCAGCCACATCTGATCCCCATCCCACTCCTACCACTGTGGATC
This sequence comes from Mormoops blainvillei, assembly GCA_004026545.1. Taxonomy (NCBI): domain Eukaryota; kingdom Metazoa; phylum Chordata; class Mammalia; order Chiroptera; family Mormoopidae; genus Mormoops; species Mormoops blainvillei. The sequence goes on along the minus strand of PVJD01006402.1, from coordinate 65,225 downwards.
CTACATTAATCTCTCAAATCCTGAACCCTCCACCCTCTGCATTACCACTGCCCTCTTGTGGATAAGAGAAAGGCAGAGCAGTGAGAAACAAGTTTTTAAAAAGTGGCTCAGAAAACCAGGGGAAAACTCATACTAAACAGACAGGGCTGAGACAAGACTGATAATGTCCTACTTCTAGAATACTTCTTGGTATTCTACCTCTTTCCCATAGACACACACTCCTAAAATTACTATTCCTGATTACCCATTCTAAAATATGCGTCTAATGATTTGCCCACCCCATGTATCTTCTCTCCACTAATGGTAATAACTTATATCAGGACCATCTTTTCCTAGGAATCATTTGTAGGACCAAAATATCCTGTCTCTGAAGAGCCCAACCTTCCTTCATTCAGTTACTTCCCAAAAAAGAGAACATTCTTAAAAAATCAGACACTGCTGTACACACAGAAAGAAGAACACTTTGGAGACCATTATGACATCACCCCAAGCAGCCACTGAGCTTGACCCTTTGTTACCGTGATATAGCAGTCCCAGTTTGGAGTCAGTGAGGGCCACACCCTACCTCATCCTGTCTGCTGCCACCTTTGTGTGACGGCCAACCCAGCAAGACTACAAACAGCAGGTCCTCCAACCAAAACAGATGGAATATGACAGGTCAACCCTGGAGGCCAAGACAAAGGCTCTCAATGAAGAGTCGCATACTTTCATGTTTCCTGAAGACATTTATTACCATCCAAACATATTTCCAATAGGGAAAGGCACGATCCCTAATTTCCCTAAGATCCACGTTTTCAGTCTCCTAGGGAACCTCTCTTACATGGAACCCTCCGAAGACCTCAGAGCTCTGTTTATCTTTTTCTGACAGAGGTTGGGGAAGTCGATCTCTGCATAGGGTAGACTAATTTCGACTCCAACTCCCTCTACCAATTCCTAGGCTGACCTGCAAATCGCTTAACTATTTTCCTTAGGTCTCTGGGTCCTTTTTGTCTTGAGGTGACACTGATATGCATGGCCTACCAGTGGGCCCTCCTGTCAGGCCACTGAGGGGTACTGTGGCTTGCTTCCCTATCAGGGTTACCACCAGCCTTTCCTTGCCCTCAAGGTGGTTTCCCAAGAGACTCACCCCTTCTTCTTTGGTCTCGACGGCCTCAGGAGCTCAAATCCTCCTGCTGAATGTCCCAGGTGAGGAGGCAGTAACAAAAAGTTACATGGATTCCCAAGTTGCTGGTAAAAACACTGGACACAGACACAGTAAGGCATCCAAATCACAACTTGGCTAAATATACCAAGGGGGGGGCGGTACACCATGAGACAAGGTGGACTTCACTGACAATTGTGCCCTGAGGTCGCCTCAAAGACTTGTCATCTTCACTAGTTCAAACAGAATTCCTTTTTAGTTTTATGCTAATCCTTTGCTGTCTCTGCACCTCCCTCACATAGACCCCCTCATACCCATATCCCTGTTACTCTTCAGGTCAGCAGAGCAAGAAGTACCAGCTCTCGAGAGAATCCTCTGAATATGCCCCCTTATCTGGGGCAAAATGAAACCCCACGGTTTTTATCCGGTGTGAGTTCGCTGATGACTCATAAGGCGTGAACTCCGAGAAAAGCTTTCTCCACATTCAGAACATTTATAGGGTCTCTCTCCCGTATGGGTCCTCAGATGACGAATCCGATTGGAGCTGTGAGAGAAGCTGTCTCCACATTCATGACAGGTATAAGGTTTCTCTCCCGTGTGAATTCTCTGGTGCCTGATTAAGTTAGATCTATGAGAAAAGTTTTCCCCACAAAGGGTACATTTATATGGTTTCTCTCCTGTGTGTGTTCTTTGATGTCTGGTGAGATGCATGCCCTGTCGGAAGCTTTTCCCACAAGTCAAACACTCAAAGAGTTTCTTCTCTGCCTTGTGCGTTCCATGATTTGTAAGAAAAGGGCTGCTGTCACTCATTGCTTCCCCATACTCAGAGAAGGGGTAAAGCCTCTCTTTCTCATGAGTTCTTTCATGTATGACAAGGTGGGAACTCCGAGAGAAACTTTTTCCGCACTCAGCACACTTATAGGGTCTCTCTCCTGTGTGAATTCTCTGGTGCCTAAGAAGATTGGAACTGTGAGCAAAGATCTCCCCGCACTCAGGGCACTTGTAGGGCTTTTCACCAGTGTGTGTTCTCTGGTGTCTGTGGAGGTTGGAGTTGCAAGAAAAGCTTTTTCCACATACATTACATTGATAGGGTTTCTCGCCTGTGTGGGTGCGTTGGTGGCGAGTCAGGTGGGTATTCTGACTGAAGCTTTTTCCACATTCGAGGCACTTATGAGCTTCTTCTCCCAAGTGTGCTCTGTGTAGTGATAAAAAGTGGGGGCTCCCACCAAAGATTTCACTGCACTCCACACCCATGCACAGTCTTTCTGCTGCATGTATTCTCTGGTGCCGAATTAGGTTTGAGTTGTTAGAGAAATTTTTGCCACACAAGGGACATAAATGGAGCTTCTTTGGCTGCAGTTCCTTCGGTTGTCCCACTTCTCTGGAACTTGTGACCCCCACTAAGGTCTGCTCCATCCGATCATCTGGGGGAGGGTCCCAATGCCCTTCTGCCCTGTCCCCAGGCCGTCCCTGCTCAGGACTCCAGGGCACCTCCCCTCTGGCCTGGCCAGGCAGAAGCACCTGCAGATGGATGCTCTCAGGGGAAGCAGACCGAGCACTTTCTTCCCGGCTCTCAAATTTCTCTTCCCCTGGGGGAGAGGGGGAGAAAAAGAGAGATAGAGGCCGAACCTCTACATTATTTCTTCCCTAGAGAAAAAGAAAATCCCATAAGCCTGGTACTAACAGAAGGTCAGAAGTCCAGAAAGCCTGCATCTCAGTTTCCTATCTTCCCGATACAGGGGAGGGACTCTAGAGAGGCATCTGGATAAAAGGTGGGGTCGTCACTCAAGAATCAGAGCTCAGAACAGTCTTACTTCCTTGTAGGGGTCCCCATATCCATCTTGAACTGAGCCTCTGACTCTGCCCTTCTGAAATGGGAGGGACAGAGCAAAGCTACTGAATAGGAAGTGCAAGGGAGCCTATGAGTGAATGCTTCCTTATGTTTTGAACTCTGGGTGCCTCACCTGCCTCAAGGGGATGGAAGTGGGCAGTGAGGACACAGGATACATTGTACTTCCCTGGCAGCCGTTATGGGCTTAGCCCCACACCGAAACCCTCAAATGCCTCATCCCCAATGGGGGAAACCAGCTGGCCATGCTGCTCATCTTCCTTACCTAAAGCTGGGCTTCTGGGGTTCAGTCCCTCCTTGCAAGTCTGGACACTGGGATCCCATGGTTTTCTTCCTTGTTCCACCTGAGTGCTCAGGGCCTCCTGATTGGGAACCTGAGATTCTGTTCACAATGAAAGAAATAGATTTCTATACCACCACTTTACTCCACCAGGCAGGGCAAACAAAGATAGTCTTGTTCTCTGGCCTCACTGGGGGGATACAGAAAATACAGTAAGTCTGACCGCAATTACTTGGAATATATACACTAACCTGTTCCCAGTAGTTACCTCTAGAGAAAGAAATTGGGTGAGACTATAGCTTTTTTCTTTTTATACTTTTGTAGTACTTGGAATTTTCTTGCAATGAGAACGTACACTTTGGTAATGAAAATAAACAATGTGGTCAGAGTAGTCAGTTCCTTGAGGTATCAGTTTAATATTGTAAAATAGGCTTCACTCTTACGTATAGAGAATAGAATTTACTTTGGAAAACTCCAAAAGGAGAAAACATATTATGATGAATAATCAGAAAGGACCAGGGGGTTCTGAAAGGACCCTGAGGTCAAAATCCAAAAGTGTCATTCCTGTGCTATGCTAAAAACAAAAACTCCAACAAACATGAACTTGAAACAGTTTAGTTCTAGGAACTTGTGATCTGAACTTCTCTTCCTACTTAGCGCTCACTGAAAGAGCTGTGCTAAACTTAGGGCACCAAACCACAGCACAGTGATGGAAAACATGGAGAAGGTCCCACTGAAGGGAACCAAAAAACCCAGCGATGACCCCTTTGCAGAATTAGTGCAGGTGAGCTGATAGCTGTGGTTTTACGAGAACCTAATGTATGAAAACAAAGTCCAGTGTGAATCTTCTACTGAGTGTGTGTCGATGTAGTCATAATTGTAATGGACACATTCCTGTCTTAGGTTGTTTTTTAAGACTTCCCCAACTTTTATTATGAGACTTTTCATACATACATAAAAGTTGATGGAATTAAACAAAACCTGCACACTCTCCATCTAAATCCTGTAAGTTTTGTGTATACTCTCCACCTAAAAAAACTTTTTTTTTGTCATATTTCATAGGCCACACTTTAGGTCTCTACATTACAAATCAACACAAAGATGCATCTTAACTTATGCTTGACTTATTTAGCTTCAGTTTGGGACATATTTATCATTTCCAAATTTCCATAAGGTCTTTCCCACTTCCTGAATTTTTAAGGGCTGGGAAAGCTGCTAAACTGGAATGTTGATGACACTGAAATTTGTGTCTTTGGGGAAGGGCCTAAGAATACTAATGAAGCATAAAGAACACAAGTGAGATCAGAAGAATAAACATTTCAAAACTGCAATGCATCAAGAACTTACAGTTCCACAGCACCCTAGGACAGAGAAAGTGTAATGTGGCCGGGGGAGGGTGGGCGGGGGGCAGTTATCCGATTTGACTTGATTTGCCTTGGGAAATCCATTATGGCTCAGACTCCCTGCCTTCGATTCTGGCAGCTGGGGCCCATAAGTGTGCTGAATGTGCCATTTGGAAGCTGTTTAACTGGTCCTAGTTCAGGGAATTTTAGACAAAGGGAGGTCTTTTGGAAAAATTGCGAATGTATGTCTGGGAGGTGAGTGGGTAAGACAGAGGAACCTGGTCAGAAATGGCTCAGTCTTCATCCCTGGAAAAGAAGTCCTTACCCAGTGAGTCCACATTCTCATAACTCTCCTGCACCGTGTCCCTGGAGACAGCCCTCTTACTAGGATCCTGATGCCCCCACTCCTCCTGGGAGATGTACATAGCCACGTCCTCTAAGCTCTCAGGCAACTGAAACAGCACAAGATCTTCTTTAGCCCCAGAGAACAATTCAAGCAGAGTCATAGGTTAAAGGGGCAAAACCCGGGAGTGCTGAGGATACATTTCATGAAGAAGAAGGATACCAGGCCTATAAATGAGGCGAGGTGGAGGCATATAAAGAAAGTGGGGGAGACACAGTGGTGAGGGAAAAAGGATCCACTCCAAGTGGCAAAAGGACCCCACCACCACAGGAGCAACACAGGGTATGGGGGTGTGTGTGCTGGGGGAAGACATTGGGAACTTCCACATCACCTGGGGCCCAGCCATCTTGTCTTCCAGGTTTCCTTCGGGAGGAAAGAGAGAAAGCCAGGGAGCAGATAATGCTGAAGGTGACAGAAATCATGATGAGAATGGCATTCCTAGTGCTTGGCAACCTTACAACACAGTATCCATTCCCCAACACCCAGTCTCAGCTCTAAGGATTGAACACTGAACAAAAGAAGGCAAAAGAAGCATAATAAAGTCATATTCAAAATGATATCCTAAATGCAGGGGTGAGGATAAGAATACCAGTAGTCTATAGCTTCAAGTCCTCAATCTTTCACCTACTTCTAAATGTCCCTGTTCTACACATGAAAGAGCTAAGAAATCTCTTTACCTCCTCCCACCTCCAGAAGAACCCAACTACCACTTCTAGGACTTCCACTCCACTCTGGGAACCCCGAGGGCAGAAACTCCCTGTCCCTGGGATAGGTGCTCCATCTTGCCGGTGTCAGAGGCAAACCCAAAACCCCTCCTCCCTCCCACCCACCCAGATAACTGTTCCTCACCCCTCTCCTTTACAGCCTGTAGGTCCCTTTTAGGGCTGGGGCCTAGCAGCTCCTGCAGCCTGGGCCCAGGGCTTCGCTCAGTTTCCATTGGCTCCAGCTTGAAGCTCGGTGACTTTCGTGCTGTTTCCAGAGACAAAGGCTCCTCCAAAAGCATTTCGGTTCCCTGCCCATGGTTTGTGACCTGGGAACCAACCCACATTACTCATCATCACAACAGGGCCCCACAGGAAAGGAAATTAGCACAGAATTCTGAGGGCAAGCTTTCAACAGTGAACCACTGGTGATCCTTTGGGCCTAGCAAGAGAGAAGGATGGTTTCTACTATAGGCTTTTCTAACCCCAAGTACATGTGAGAAAATGGGGGTGGAGTGTAGGGGGAGAAGAGTCCACTCCCAGAGAATACCTGCTGCACACAACTCTTCTGAACACACCTCACTCCCTCCTGCTTTTCTCCACCTTTTCTAGATGCTTCCATTCCCCACTACTGGATAAGTTAAACTTGGGTGATACTGGGGACACAAGTGCCCTCAGAACCTCAGTGCCAAACATGGTTTTCTAAGTCTACAGTAAACTCCCACCCAGCTCTGCACAGGAGACCAGACTGCTAACCATAATATAACAATAGCTAACAACTATTAATCACTAAATATAAACCAATAGTGTAATCAAAACTATAAGGCCCTGGCCAGGTGGCTCAGATGGTTGGAGCATCATCCCAATACACCAAAGTGGCAAGTTTAGTTCCCAGTCAGATGGTCAGGGCACATACAAAAATCAACCAATGAGTGCATAAGTTAAGTGGAACAACAAATCCATGTTTCTCTCTTTTCCTCTCAAGTCAATTAAAAAAAAAAAAAGTCTGACTGTAACAACTTGCTTGAGTGCTTTTCACCAAGTAAAACAGAAAATACTAGTAAAAGTGTGATTCAGAAAGTAGTGTGACTGTTTCAAGCAGCATTTTTCAACAGGTGTGCTGCAAGAATTTAGGAGAACAAAAACTACATGCTGTTCTCCCTCTACTGTCAAAGCAACACTTGAATGATATTTCATCATTCTCATTTTACCAGTGGCGTATCCAAAGCTCAAAAAAATTCAGTAACGCCCAAAATCACAACGCTGTTATGAAACAAGAGTGGCAATTTGAACCCTGCGATCTGAGCCCAGAAGGGGCTCACAACTAATGCAGAGACACTGACTCCAAACGGAAACAGAGGACTCTTCGCTACTCACTTATTTGGGTAAAATCTGGATAATGAATGTTCCTGGACTAAACTACAAAAAGGCCTCTTGCCCATGTACTCAGGGAAACCAAGTAAGTTCGTATACGGAACTAGGCCGGCACGCTAATCCCAGTCTGGGCCAAACCGCAGATAAAACTTTTCTCACCTGTTGCCTCAGTTTCCCAAGCTCTCTCTGCATATCTTCCACAAGGGTCACTGCTTCCTCGCCGCTCTCCGGATGCAGCTCCTGTACTCTGCTCTGAATCTCCTGGGGCAGGATGATTAGAAACTGCTCCAGCACCAGCAGCTCTAGGATCTGCTCCTTGGTGCGCATCTCAGGCCGCAGCCACCCATGGCAAAGCTCCTGGAGCCGACTGAGGGCTTCCCGGGGCCCAGCGGCCTCTTGGAAGCGAAACCGTCTGAAGCGCAGGTGGGAGGCCTCCGGGCTGGGCCTTGGGTCCGGCGGGAGCAGCTCCTGGCTCCAGGTGCAGTCCTCCTCCAATTTCACTATCAGGAGCCCTTCCTGATCCTGGGAGCCCAAGCCCAACGCCATCGTCTTGCCCTCAAAGTGCCTTACCCCGCCAACTGCGCCCTCCTGGAAAGGAGCCCCTGGCCGCACGCAGGAATGGCCGGCGTCCGCAGGAGCCCGAGGCCCCTGGACTTCAAGTCCCGGCCGAAGAACCAGCTCCGGCAGGACCCCAGCTGCCTCCAACGCCTTGGCCTCAGTCGGTGCCTGGGGCCGCCGCGGCAGCCCCTCGCCCAGCCTTCCCCAGGACCTCCCTAGAGAAGGACCTGAGCGCCACGATTTTCGTTGCGTCGCGGACTCACGTAGAACTCAACGCTCGGCTCCCACGCCGGAAGTTTCAGCGCGCGAGTTAGGCGTCCACAGCTAACGGCGCCTGCTCGGGACCAATTTCCAGGTCATGTTCTACGAACTATAACGCCCATTGGGTAAGATTTTGCCACATGCACGCCGACCAACCAGAAAGGAAGATTTATCTGCAGGACGGACCAGCGAGCGGCCAATTCGAGACGAGAGGCGGGGACGCCCGGCGAGCCTCGAAACCCTAAGTTCTTGGGGTTGGCTAAATCGATTTGTAATAACATCCCAAAACAGGTGTGACCGGCAGACTACCTGGGTCAGAATTCCCCGGAAAGCTGCCGAAGATACAAGTCCTCGAGCCAAGCGAGATCCAGTGTGTCACTGTGTCGGGGTGGGCTCGGAAATCCGAATTGTTAACATTCTCGCCCCCACCCCCAAGAAATTCTTCACCGATAGCCAAGCTTGAGAGTCATTGTCCCGGTCACTAAGAAATGAAAGGCGGTCTCCACCCGCTCCAGTACATTAGGTTTACAGGAGAGAGACCTATCTGCCCCAGCGGCCTAGGAAGTTCAGGAGCAGGTGTCCAAAAGCCAGCTCGGCGTCTAGGTGGAGGCGTCTCACTGAGCTGCCCGGCCCAGATCAGCGTCCCTGCGGGGCCAGCCGGGAGATGCAGTCCGTGGCGCGACACGCTACTACGCTTGCGCCCGCGCTCTGGGCGGTGCCAGGGAGACGGAAGGCTGTAGGAGGAAACCTGCATCCTTTGCGGTACTGTGGGCTTTGGGCTGGTTGCTGGCGGCACTCATATGACCTGCCAGGGTCCTTATTTAGGCAGCTGGACGTCCCCAAAGGCCGCTAGAGACTGGGCCCTGCGGCACCGGCTTCCGATATTTATTTATTTAGTTAGTTAGTTAGTCCGATTTAAACTGGATTTTAAACTTGCCTGGGACGTGTGGTTCATTGTCCAGCCCTGCGGGGCCGGGATCTTAATCATCAGCCATGAACTTGCATCGTGGGAGGTGAATGAAAGCCAACCCAAAGGGTTGGTTTCCTGACTGTGCAGTTGGTTGCTTTTGGCTCTTGAGGGTTGGGTGGCCCAGCTGTGATGCGTGCCAAAGATCACGGAGCTTCTCCATTCCCTCCAGCAAAGGTCAGGCCCGTGGGCTCATGATATAGAAGCGCCATAGGAGTGAATCGTGACAACCAATACCGTTTATTGAGCGCCTACTTACATGCCGCCAGATCCTCAAAACACACAAAATTGTAGGAAGTATACGCTGTTATCATGCCCATATTACACATACCGGTATGAAGTGTCAGTTAAGTCATTTACCCAGGGTCACACAGCTAGTCTGTCGCTGAAGTTTAGGCTACCATTATGGCAAAGGATGATATGAGAACACAGAAAAAGTCCTGAGTATTTGTTTTTCCTTCTTCCATTCCAGGGAAAAAGTTAGGTCCACAAGCTGTTGTGGCAAGTGCAGATCCAGACGCCTCATAGTGCACTGGCAGGTATAGGTCCACATCAGAAAACTTCGTGACCTCAGATAAACATGACCTCCGAGTTTCTCTAAGACCATTATCATGTTTTAGACATTTATATTTCAGGAGACTATAGATTCTAAACTTATAACCAGTTCTCTGGCATTCACTATGTTATCTAGGACAAGTTATTAAATCTTGTTAAGCCCCAAACCTCAGTACCCTCATCTGTTTTAAAGGACTAATTCTATATCCACTTTATAATGTGGAATGAGGATTAAATGAGCTAACATAGGAGTCTTAGAACAGTAACTACCTCTTAGTGTGAACTCAATAAATATTAGCTATTATTAATGCGCAGCAAATTCCTGAAGCCTGACCCTATCTCATAGAAAAACCACTTGGATTATTATTGCAGGATGTGTGTGGGAATGTTTGCAAAACTACACATACCTTGAGATGGGAAGAATGAAGGATAAATCATTTGTTATATAAGTTCCTTTTAATTTTAGGTTATTAATGGGTACTCAAAGCTAGATAGACACAGAATTACTCAAAATTACTGCTAATATTCCTCTACCTTTGAGGCTTATCTATATTCATAAGGAAAATAGCTGGTATTTTGGAGTGGGGTTATAAGCCAGCAGATCTATAGGGGCTTATTTGGGGCAGAAGTTCTTTACCTGGGGTCTGTGAAATTCTAGGGTAGCACTGTCCAATAGAACTCATATAGTGTTGGCTACTGAGCACTTAAAATGAAGCTAGTGTTGGTACGTGCTACCTTGTGGGTACCATATTGGTCAATGAAGTTCTAGAGGGTCACGTGGATAGATTTAGAGATTCTTTAAACTTTTTTGTACTGTATGCAAAATTGCATGTGTATGTGTATTTTCCAGGATGCTTTCATCAAGTTCTCAAAACCACCAAAAATATTGCAAACCACTACTTTAGGGCTTTGGTGAAAAGTAAGTTAAAGGGAGGTGAGTATGCCTTCTGTAACCACTGTTGACTCTACTTTCTTATACTTTCTTGTCCTCAGTTGTAGGTGGCTCCTTGACTATTACAGAGAAAAACAAATTTGAATCTCAGATAAAGAACCCCTATTACTCCTGGTCTTAGTTCTCATGAATATTAGATTCTGTTTCTAGAGCTGCTTTCAGTCCTTAACCTAGGTCTTATAGATTTCCTTGCACTCAGGAGTTTTCAAATTGACATTTGATGACATCTAGTGTTAAGATTTTCAGGTCTGTTCTCTTTGACGCAGGAGCAGACGAATGAGCAGCTCCTGTCTTTCTGAAAAGTTGCTCACCTTAGGATATTCTGGCCTCCAGGTTTCTGCCACTCTAAACCTTTGCTGTTTGCTTCTTTCCTCAGTTCTGGTTTCTTCCCAGTTTGACTACAGCTGTGATCTTTGGTTAAGGGCTAAGGGTTTATTTTTAAGTGCACCACATTACTCTTTGATCCCACTCTTAGCTTCCAAATCCAATCATAAACAAAATGGTGATTGTAAATGGTATTTCATTTGAAATGCATTTTTATTAATTTGAAATTATTGCCTTTCATCCATGAAAATATAAAATAAGGCATTTTGCTCCACTTCCTACATTTTGATAAGATGTTTTAGAATTTAAATTTTCCTTCACATTAACATTAACCAAACTAACTTTCTAATATTGTTTGTTAATGTTGATATTTAAACATTTTTCTCTATTTGGATCTTAAATCACTATTTACAAACCCACATCTTATTGCAGACCACTAAACTTTGTCAGAGGAGAGGAGGGAAAAGAAGGGACACATAAAAAGGATGCAAACCTGCCCTGGCTGGTGTGGCTCAGTTGGTTGGAACATCATCCCCTAAATGGAAGGGTCCTGGGTTCAGTCCCTGGTTGGACCATGTCATACCAGGGCACATAGGAGAGGGCAACCGATCAGTGTTTCTCTCATGACAATCTTTCTCTCTCTCTCTCTCTCTCTCTCTCTCTCTCTCTCTCTCTGAAAAAAAAAATGTCCTCCAATGACCATAAAAAAACAAAGGGTGCAAACCATAACTGGCCTCAGTGAGGGAAGGAATAGTAGGACATGGAAGGAAATGCCGCTGGAGAAAATTTTACTAGTTTCTTTAGATTGCTAGAAACAGTGTTAGATAGTTGTTTGGTTAATTTCAAGTAAATCCACTCCTAGACTTCAGCTAAAAGAAACATATAAAGATGGATTTTGCTGGTCACCAACCATGCCAGTTCAGATATCAATTTTTATTTGAAAATCTCTTAACTGAAATTAACCCACGACCTAGTTCCAAAGGTCCCACTTTTACCTCCCTCTCTTCTTTTGGAACTCAATAGCCTAACTTAGATAATTCTGTCATCAAAATATTAAAAAGATAATGTAAAACTAATTTAGTGCATCACTTTAACAATAATTAATTTATTCCTTTTCTATAGGAGGATGAGAGCCTTGAATTGAGCACAAAAGGAGCTTTCCCCTCATTTTAATTTTGTTCTAATATTGAAAAGCTGCCTGATAGAGACGCCGGGTAAAATAATCCTGAGAAGGAAATGGGTGGAGAGTTTGTCTGCCTCAGAAATCAGCCCGAATTCAGGAAAAACAAGTGGTGACCCAAATATGACACTTCCAGTCTTTTTATGACCAGGATCTCTGGTACCACAGCCTGGCCTGACTTCCTGTGAAGCATAGAGATATGACATGGGTGAAGGGATTACAGGATTCCAAAGAAATGTAACAAAGATTTGACTTCAAAATAGATGAGGGTTCATTGAATATGAAGGAAGAAAGAAAAGAAAAATTTATCCCCAATTGTAGTAAAAGCTTTGGAATCTACATTGGTGTTTCTATCGTCCCATTGCTGGTTTAATAACACTTTTTCTTCTTGGAACAAGGTAACATGTTCAATTTGTATTTCTTCTGTCAAGTTTTGAGATCAGGAGATAAAATAGAAGAAAAAAACTGGGAACTCTTCATCCATTCATTTTTCCTTTAGAGGGGAATACTTCCTATGGTATTGTTTTACAAAAACAAACAAACAAAAAACCCCAACACTAAAAATGTTTAGAAAATCAATGATGAAATCCGCAGATTTAGCAAATCTGATAGATCATCATAACCACTCCATAGAAAGAGAACCTAGGAAACTTCCCCCTAGCAGAACCTGTCTACATTGCACTTCCTGAGCACCAAAGGATTCATTCAGGAGAGGAAATCTGTAAGTGGCCTGGCTTTGGGAAAAGCTTCCTTCTTGGACCTTCACAGACACCACTACCTCCTTACAGGAGAGAGATCCTATGAATGTACTACATTTTATGGAAAGCAATTTGACAATGTGTTCGGAGAATCTTAAAATGTGTTTCCTCTTTGATCAAGCAGTTTCACCTCTGAAAAACTATTCTGAGAGGAGAAATCAAAGAAAAACGAAATAGCAACAAAAGATGTTCATGATGCAGGCCCTGAACTATGGCACCAAGCACTGCACTTGACTGCTGCCGCACCCCAAGTCAGAATCACTTTCTTCTGGGCCCCCAAGTGCTTTGTTTAGACTTCATTTTTAGTATTTAACACAGTTCACCTTAGCTAGGAGGGTTAGTTGCAATCATACTACGACCTGTGGCCACCTCTGCCCTTATAATATACATACATCAACATCACACATGACTGGAGTTTTACAGGGTACAGAACATCTATCATCAGTATCTTCATCCCTCAAAGTGCCCCGTATATATTAAACATTAATAAGTGTTTGTGGCATTGAATCAAGAAATGTAAAATAGCTCTTGGAAACTAAGAACATAGAACATTGCAAAAGGTATGCCTAGTTAGACTGAATATTTTGAAAAGATACAAACCAAAAAAACAAACAAACTGCTCCCCTCCTAAGTATTATAAAGATTAAGTGAAAAATATTTCAATGCAGGCTCTATACAAAATAAACTTTCAATAAATATCAGTGTACTTTATTTCTAGTATTTCTTATTTAATGATAAAAGCATTTAAGGCTATGAGTTTTCTTGTAAGTATAGCTTTGGTTATATCCCCTAATTTTTATATAGAGTATTTTCCTTATTGATAATTTCAAAATAGTTTTTCATTGTAGTTTTTATTTCATTTTTCAGCCAAGAGTTGGTCAACAATTGGTTAATCTGGTCAAGAAAATTGCCTAAATTTTTAAACTGTATTGATTAGAAAGTGAGATTCATTCTATTTCTGCTTTGAAAATTCATTTAGGTTTAATTTTTTAATTTTTTAATTTTTATTGATTTTTTTTTTCAGAAAGAGGAAAGGACAGAAATCTTCTGCCCTAGCTGGTGTGGCTTAGTGGATTGAATGCTGGCCTGTGAACCAGAGGGTCACTGGTGCGATTCCCTGTCAGGGCACATGCCTGGGTTATGGTCCAGGTCCCCAGTAGGGGACACACGAGAGGCAACCACACATTAATGTTTCCCTCCCTCTCTCCCTTTCCCTCTTTCTAAAAATAAATTAAAAAAATCTTTTAAAAAATATTCTGATACCTAATTTTTAGTCTCTTAGGGCTGCTATAACAAGATACCACAGCCTTAGTAGCTTAGAAACAACAGATATTTGTTTTGCACAGTTCTGGTTACTGGAATTCCAAGATCAGAGTGCCAGAATGGTCAGAAAAGTGCCCTCTTACAGGAGGATGCACACTACCTATCTCTGTCTCCTCACATAGTGGAAGAGTCTAGGGAGCTCTGTGGGGTCTCTTATAAGAGGATTAATACCATTAATGAGGGCCCCACCCTCGTGACAAAGCAATTTCCAAAGGCTCCACCTCCTAATACCATCACATCAGGAATTAGTATTTCAACCTATGAATTTTGAGGGGATACAAACATTCAGACTGTAGCACCTACATACCACCCCCCTAGAGATTCTGATGCGTTTGGTCTGGGATTCAGGATTTTCCAAAGCTCCTCAGATGCTTCAAATGTGCAACCAAAATTGAGAACCACTGATCTAGAGATTAATTTGAGGAACAGAATAAGAAATTTGGAAGCAACAGGCCTGGTAGAGAATTTCAAAAAGGCTGTACATTTGTAACAACCAGTGAAAGAAATGAAAGAGGTGGTGTGCTCTGTTTCAATGAAGGTTACTATAAATCCTAGATCCTGGTTGAATTTCCTATTTTAAAAATCTTTATTTTTAATATCTAAGTGTGGCTTAGGTAATATTAAAAATAGCTACAATGTTTTCATTACTTCTTTTATTGAGAGGGAGTGTCTGATCCTCTTCCCCTGAATATAGACTGGCCTTTGTGACCTGCTTAGGCACTAGAATGAACTGGAAGTGACTTTATAGGACTTCATAGGAAGCCTTTGAAGCTGCCACATGGGGCCTCTTGGAATGCTAGCTCTTGGAACACTAGCCACCACTTAAGGAGTACGATTACCTTGAGTCTGCCACGCTGTGAGGAAGCCCAAGCTATGCATGTGGAGAAACATGCTCAGTCATCTCCAGCTGTTCCAGCCATACCAGCCCAGGCACCAGACATACTACTCATGGAGAAGCTATTTTGGACATTCTAGTTTCAGCAGACCCAAAGGGAAGAAGAACCAAGGAATTACCAGCATACAACCAGTACTGAAGCCCCAGACACACAACCCCAGTCAAATATAGCCATTCCAGTGATCTCCAGATACTTGAGCCACCCTAGCTGAAGCTCCACTCATGGAGCAAATATTAGTGATCCCTGCTGGAAACCACTCAAAATCCTGAGCATACTAAATAGATTGTTTTTACATGACTGAATTTTGGGGTGTTTGTTATGCATCAATAGATAACCAGAACAATAGTAATAATACATGAACAAATAGTCATTGCACAAAATTGAAAGAATATAGATCCATACAAAGAAAAGGAAGAAACTTTTCCATCATCCTCTCACTGAATTCACTTCTAATCTCCTTTTTATAGGCAAGAGTTGGCTGTCCATCCTACCAGTCTCCTTCTGATATATGTGTGTATTCATTATATGTATACATCATATAATGCTACTATACATGATACTATATATACATTGTTTCCCAGGGGTTTTTGTAATTTTTTTTATCCTCACCCAAGGGCAATTTTTTATTGCTTTTAGAGAGAGAGGAAAGGAGAGAGAAACATCGATGTGAGAGAGAAACATCAATTGGTCACCTCCCGTTCATACCTGGACCTGGGATCGTATGCACCCAGACCGAACCCACAACCCAGACATGTGCTCTGACCAGGAATCGACCCTCAACCTTTTGGCTATGGGATGACGTTCCAACCAACTGAGCCACAGCAGCCAGGGCCTTTTAAAAAAAATCACAGTGTGCCATTGAAATCTATCTGAATCACGATCACTGGTCTTTTTCTCTTAACAGCTGCACAGTATTGCCATAGTATGGGTGTACCAGAATAGTACTTACTATCTGCTCTGTTGATGGACATCAAGGTTGTTTCAAACTCTTGCTTTAACAAACAATTCTGCAATGAGCATCTAATGAAATTTTGTGTACAGTCAATAATTTCTTTAGGTTAGAGTCCTAGAAATAGAATAACTGAAGCAAAAGGATGTGAATTTTAAAAGTTTTTGATAGGTGGTAAAATTGCATAAAATTTACCATTTTAGTGCATTCACATCACCACCATTCACCTCCAGAATTTTTTTTTAGAGAGGGGGAAGGGAGGTAGAGAGGAAGAGAAACATCAAGCAGCTGCCCGTCACATGTGCCCCAACCAGGACCAAACCCACAACCTAGACATGTGCGCTGACTGAGAATTGAACTGGCAACCCTTTGCTTTCTGGGACAATGTGCAACCAACTGAGCCACACCAGCCAGAGCAGACCTTTTTCTTTCTTTTCAATTTTATTTATTGATTTTTAGAGAGAGGAATGGAAAAGGAATAATATCAGTTTGTTGTTCTAGTTATTTATGCATTCATTGGTTGATTCTTGTCATTCTTGTCTTGACTGGGAATCAAACCCACAACCTTGGTGTATCAGGACAACACTCTTAACCAACTGAGCTACCTGGCCAGGGCTCCAGAACTTCTTCATCATCCCAAACTGAAACTCTACCCATTAAATAATAACTCCCCATTACCCTCTCCCCCAAACCACTAGTAACAACTATTCTACTTTCTGTCTCTATAAATTTGACTATTTTAGGTACCTCATAAGTGGAATCATACAATTTTTGTCACTTGTGCCTGGCTTTTTTCACTTAGCATAATGTTTTCAAGATTTATCTATTTACTTATGTTGTAGCATGTGTTAGAATTTTCTTCCTTTTGAAGGCCGAATAAGTGCGTCAATGCATCACATGCTAGTGTCATACAACTGGTCAACTATAGGGTCAGTATTCTCACATAGGCAGTCTGACCCAAGAGCCTGTGCTAGGAAGTCATATAACTGCACATTACTCACATGATACTTGGTAAATATATTCAACATACGTTAGCTTCAATGAGACGTGCTGTCTATTCTAGTTCCAAAAATGTGATTTTTGGTATTTGATACCTCCACCAACACATCTGTGCTGGAAAATTTTTTCTGTGGTCTTTTATGTCCAGTTACAACTTTAACTAATATAATCCCTTTTTCCTACTTTCTGCGGCAATTAAGAACTGTTTCCTCCCTGGCCCCGTGGCTCAGTTGGTTGGAACTTCCTCTGGTACACCAAAAGTTTGCCGGTTTGATTCTGGGGCAGGGTATATGCTTAGGCTTCGTGTTCAATCCCTGGTTGTGGTGCATACGAAGACAACCTATCGATGTCTCTCTCTCACATAGATATTTCTCTCTCTCTCTTCCTCTCTCTCTCTAAAAATCAGTGGGAATGTGTCCTCAGGTGAGAGTTAAAAAAATTTGTTCCCAACAGCTGACTTCTGCTAAGTACTGTCCTTAGCGCTGGGGATGGGTGTGCGGGTGTTCATTGTGCCTCCAGCTGCAGCCCTAGCGACCAAGTGAGAGGGCGCCCTCTACAGGATGCCATGAGAAATGCAACACCTGAGTTTGGCGGGGATGCGAGGATTGGTCAAATACTGTGGATGAAGGCACTGTCCAAAAACCAAGGCTTTCCTAGGCAAATGTCTTTCAGTCATTTCAGCTTATCTCACTTATATTTAAAATTTTTTTAGTTTCCATTCTGTAGCTTCAAGAGATTCAAAGCGTGAGATCTTATCCTCTTGTTAGAGTCTGTGTATACCTTAATTTGATGCTTGTTGCGTGTGTGTGGCGGCGGGGGCGGGAGGTGAGAATATCAATGTGTGTGTTTACTTTGGAAGTACGTCTGTGCTGTGCTTCCTTCAGCACTGGAAAAACCTCACATGTTGTTTGAAAACCTGACATAGTCTACAGTCATACCACCCTGAACGCACCCAATCCCGTCTGAAAACCTGGCATATTTGTTTCTCTATGAGTACAATCTACTTTTTAAAACCTATTTTCCTAATGCTCTGCATGCCAGTAAAAACATATTCCATTTAATGAGGTTTTAAGTTTTTGTTGTAAAAATAATGGAGGAAACATTAGTCTTCCTCCAACATTCAGCTTGCTATATTTTCTGTTTTGCCTTATTATTTTACACTGAGAACATATTCATGGACTATGTTTCATGTGCCATAAAATGTTTAAATACTTATTGAAAAACAAAAATATATAGAGGGCATAGACTGTAAAGCACAACCACTGCCCCCAATTCTACTCTCTATTTCTTGAGTCTCCCTTCAGATATTTAATTTTTTAATATATTTCTATTATTTACAAACATGGGATTATACTATCACACTGTACTATAAAATGCTCTTTTCATTTAATATATTTTGACAATCTTTGCACATTAGCAAGTGGAAAACCATTGCACTGTTTTCAACAGATGCAATGCAATCCATGGAAAGATTCACCAAAATTTACTAAGCCAGTATTCTGTTGATAGTCATTTGTTTATAGTTGCTAATTAATTGACAAGTGTGGCAGGCAAGGGAACGCTCCAGATGGAACTCAAGAATTTAAGTAAGAAGGTGGCCCACACATTACCATGCAGGTGAACACAGTCTAGTTATGTTTACCTGAGATTAGAAAATAGTCTTGATGGTGATGCCAGGCAGTACCAGGGAAGGCCAAGGGAGGCCTCAACACGATCCAGGTTCACCCCATCCAGGTTCTTGTCACAGAATGAGAAAGGATTCAAGAACTTGACAGAAGGATTTCGCAAAGCACAGTAAATTTATTAAAGTGATAGTATACACTTGAGAAGTGAGAGTGGGCCACCTCAGAGAATGAGACACACAGATGGAGTCTGCATGGAAGGTTTTTATTAAGCGTGGGGAAAGGGGGCAGATAGGATGGTCTTCTGCTTCTGACACTGGTGGGGTGACTAGCTTGGCTTAGTCTTGTCTCTCCTCTCCAAATGGCAATTTCCTTTTGGTCCTCTCAATTACAGGAAATTGGAGAGAGGGAACAGGTGATCAGTGAAGGTCACAGCTGTGATGTTCCAGCCAAGACAGTAAAGGGGAGGGGTAGAGCTCAAGGCCTTTGTTCCCTGTTGTAACTTTTCTGCCTCAATGGGAAGGACTTAAATAGAATGCCGAGTGACTAGAAATACAGATAGACCATGTAGCTGGGTATTCCACCATCCTGGCACTCCCCCTCTCACACTACACCTCAATCAAAGAAAATCTTCCTTGAAGATGAGTTATGCAAAACAGTTAAAAAGTAGGGGCTGCTATGGCTGATGTTGGGGGGGGTGTCTCTGTGTCTAGAGCCCCTTTACAGGTTCCCCCAGGTGGACTTCAGGACTTCCATGAACACCCTTAAATGCTAAATGAAAGTGTAAGTGCGTATACTCTTTTCTACCATTATCCTTATGGAACATAGCATTTTACTAGATTTTTCCAAAGGAATCATGATTCAGAGAAGTCTAAGAATCTGTACTCTAGCGTTCATAGGGGCAGTGTTTGAAAACCAAGAAGATGGCAGAGCTGGTGTTGGTATACAGCAGGGGTCCCCAGCCCGCGGGGCCACAAACTAGTATCATTCTGTGGCCTGTTAGGAACCCCGCCACGCAGCAGGGCTGAGTGACCCGCAAGCGAGCTAGGCGGCATCTGTGTATACAGCCGCTCCGCATCGTTGGCATTACCACCTGAGCTCCACCTCCTGTTGGATCAGAGGCAGCATTAGATTCTCACAGGAGCGCAAAGCCTACTGTGAAGTGCACATGTGAGAGATCTAGGTTGAGGGCTCCTTAAGAGAATCTAATGCCCGATGGTCTGAGGTGGAGCTGAGGCGGTCATGCTGGCCTGGGGAGCGGCTGCAAATACAGATTATCATTAGCAGAGAGGTTTGACTGCACAGGGACCATAATAAATCAGTTGCTTGCAGACTCATATCAAAACCCTGTCAGTGAATGGCAAGTGACAAGCTGCATCTGGTGGCAGGCTTTATAGTGGCACGTGAGTTGATGTACTTCAATTGTACAGCTGCATCTGATGGCAGGCTTTAAGTCAGAATCCGACACTTAGTTTAGTAGGAGGTGTCTTACCCATTATTTTATTTACCACTTCGGTCAGTGCCTCTTTCCTGCACTGCGTGTACTTGTCTCAGTCACAGTTTTGGTGAGCCCACATCCTAACCGTAGCATGTGGTGAGTTGTGTAATTATTTCCTTATGTTATAATGTAATAATAGAAATAAAGTGCACAATAGATGTAATGCACTTGAATCATCCCGAAACCATCCCCCCAGTGGAAAAATTGTCTTCCACGAAACCAGTCCCTCGTGCCAAAAAGGTTAGGGACCGCTGGTATAAAAGATCCATTTCTTTCAGAGCTCTTATCGTGAATGGAAATCATCGTTTACTCCCCTTTCTCCTGAGATGAGCCCCTTGGGGCAGTAATCTTACCTGATATGACCACCCTCACCCCTAGCACAGCGGTAAGTGGTTACGTACCAGGCACTCGATAAAGGGGTGAAGGAAGTCTACAGGTTCATAAAAGTCGGAGGGATCTGAGGATCACCAGCCTCGGTGCAGGTCGGAGGCGCCAAGAACCACGCCGAATCCACTTCCCCAGGGCTGTTCGGATACCAGCGGCGACAACCGCTCCTCCTCCGCGCCCAGCGAGAGGCCACTCTGACGAGAGACAACGGTTAGTTGTTGGGGCTGCCAAGCCCATCAACAATGAGGCGGCCCGGCGCCCTCTAGGAGACTTAGGTCCGAGTGAGCCCACCCTCCGGTCCTCTGATGAGTTCCGTATACTCCCTGGGCCTCTTGGGAGTCGCCAGAGCATCTGTATTCGCCGCGTGGAGGACCGAAGCGGAGGCATGGCGGCGGCTGACCCCGGGGGTGGGTCGCGTCTCTCGGAGCTTCCCCCTACCTCGAACAGGCCCCGCAGGGCCCGGTAGAGGGAGTGCGCCTCGACTCCAGCCCCTGCTTTCCTCCCGACGCTCTGCGTTGACACTTCCCCTTTTATCTTCGGGCCACTCTTCCCGTAAGCAAACCCCCTCCTACTCCAAGCCGCTTCCCCTCGGAGCTGTTACCCCAGGGAAGTGCTGCCAAACTCGATAACTGCCCAGAAGGTGCCCTCCTGTCCCCAAGCCGCGCACCGGGTGTGGGAGGAGGGAGTCCTGGAGGTGACAGTGTACTCGAGCGGGGATCTCCTGTCCACCTTCGCGGACACAGCCCAAGACGTGCCAGGCACTGGAACACCAAAGAATGAAACCGTCACTTATCTCACAGCGCCAGGCACTTTGGCATACACTGTCTCATTGAATTCACGACACAACCCATTTGACAGGCAACGATTTTGGAGAAGTCCAGTAACTTGCCAGGTCACACGGGTCCTGGATCTTGAAGTCGGGTATTTCCCCACTGCTTCGTGCAGCTTCCAAACTCAACAGTTTGGCATGAGGCGGTGAGAGGGAATGACAGAAGCACCGGGCAAAAGGGATCAGCTCTGCCAGGGGTGAGAGGATGGCATGGTCGGAGTGGGGACAGGATTATGTAAACCGAACTTCAAAGGGTGCTTCAAAGGGTACAGGAAAGGGAGACCAGTCACCTTCTGAGTGACTGTGCTGTCCTCCTTCACTGACCTGTAAACTTTCTTCGTCCGAGTACATACGCCCAAAGCGAACCTCCAAGCAGGGTCCTTACAGTGGTAGAGCAAATTTGTTTCAATTTTTAAAATTATAAAATGTTTAAGTACATAGAAAAATTTAAAGACTGAACACCCATCGACCATCTAGATTTAACAATCAGAATAAATAATGTGATTAACACTTTATAGCTTATAAAGCCTCTTGCTTAAGTTTAATATATTGCAAACGAAGCCCTCATTGGTGAGTTGGTTGGGGACCTATTCAGATCTCATTACTGCAACACCTCGACAGGTCACAGCCACCCCCTGAACCCCACTCTGGGCAGCTGGCTTCCTCTCCCTTGGTTTGCATCCTGCTCAGGAGGTTGTAGGTTGCCCCAGATATCAGTTTGCCCGCCCTCCGCACAGCTGCAAGTATGTTTCTCAGTGGTAGATTCCTTGCCTGAAATTCACTTGGAACTTGAATGGTTAGCCCCTCAAAATCTCAGATTTCTCCCTTAAAATTCAATGCACTGCGGGCAAGGGAGAATTCATGTCACAGTGGAGTCCATTATTTTCAACTCCAGATTAAACCAGGAACTCTTCCATGATCTTCCCTGCAGTTCTTTCCATTTTCTCAATAGCAGATATGTATCATATTTAAATACTACTTTAGAGACATCTTTTATCATGATGGTTGGGGGCACAGGAGTGATAGCACCTTAGAGGCTAAGGTAATTATGCAATGGTTTTTTAAAAACTATCTTTTTCTTATTATAAAAATACATATTGATGTAAAAATCACAAAATGATGCAAAAATGAATGTAGTAGCATTACTGGACAGGGTCTAGGCCAGGAGAAAGTCTACCGCAGGCCCCACCAGTAGTGTGTCGGTTCTTGACTTTGTGTAGGAAATATTTCACAATGGGTCCAAGTGGTTTGGAAAGTATGTTTATTAAAGCTGGGGACAGTGAAACAGAGGAAGAGCTTAAGGTAGAAGAAGTAGCAGGAGACAGCTTAGGTGGGGCTGCTTTGGCTCACTAACAAATAAAAGTCATAGTGACAGAAGTGAGCTCCCGGGGAAGTCAGAGACAAAGAGAGCCTTGGAGACAGGTTCAGAGGTTAGCCCAGGACCAGCTGCCACTGCCTGCTTCTCCTCGGATTGCAAGTCTTATGGGGTCCCTTAGAGTTCAGGAGAAAAACAGCAGAAATACAAGGCATCGGAGAGAGAGTACACCATGTGTCCTTTGTCTTGAGACGTTTTTGGCTGGCTGGAATCCTAAGGGAGGCCTAGGGTCTTAACAGAATATTCATTAGCTTTTCAGGTGTGTCCTTCAATATGTTAATTAATCAAAATGTGCATACAGAGGGGTCAGGGGTTATTTTCTGGTTAGTTTCATTTTTAAAGAACATTACTGAGAACATCATGGAAGAGGGACTGGGACCTAGGCTGTTCTGTCCCAGGACAGCCTGCAATGTATAAAACATTTGCTCCTAAGTGTCCTTGGTTAGGGAAGATAAAATCTTGTGATTTATTAGCTGACTGTAAATTGCTCAAATCCTTTGGCCTTGTTTAATTATTTTGTCTCAGTTTCCCCTTTTCCATTTGTCAAGGAATTTCCCTAGCTTCTTACTATCCTTAAACAGAAGTGAAACCCCTGATGACCAGGAATGGAGTAAGGGCCGGGGTGTCTCAGCTGTGCATTACTTAGGAATAAGAGCAGGGTTTGGACCCTTTGAAGTATCTGCATTGGATTTAGATTTATCATGTTGTCCCTAAAGAGGGCACACATAAGTCACAGAGGTTCAAGGAATAAGAGTTCAACGTTCCACTCTAATTATTAAATCAAAGATTTAAAATGCACCCCAAGAGCTGTAATTCTATTTTCACATTTCTTCATTGTAAAATCTCACTGGAGCCTAAAAAAAAATGAAAGCTTCATGAGCCTCTCTTGACCTAGGAAGGCCTTGTTAGCATCAAAACATCACTTTTCAAGAAGTCCCTTCCTCAGAATTGCCCATTGCAGAAGATGTCACTGCAATTGCAAAAGAGACTGGGAAGCCCAGCTTCCTATCCAGTTCTGTCATAGGCGATTTAGTCTCAGCTTAGAGGAGTTTCCTGGCCAGTCAAGACAGGGTCACAGACCCAAGAAACGCAAAGGACTCTGCAATCATCACGTCATTTCATCATTTTTACATCAGCAGTGGGAGGTTGCCTCTTTCCATAATCTTGTACTGATCCTGGTCCTAGAGACATCCCCGTCATCACCCTTCTGACCAGCCTGAGAATTTCACAAACTGACATTTGCACCAGAAACATGCATTTGGGTTAATCCATTTTTAAGGAAAAATGTTGAGTTGGGGGCTACTTTTTCAGCAGGATCCAGAGAACAGAATGTTGCCAGCCAAAAGCAGTGAATGCCCTGTAAAATACAAAGCACATAAGCCAATTGGACAATGAGATAAATTCAATCCACCAGAACTCACTGAAGCCTTGATCTCAGGCTGGTCACACTCAGGGTCATTTGTGCAGCCAGGCATCAGAATGGTGTCACTGACCTGTGAGAGGGGTCAGTAAGGCTCATTTTGAGCTTCACTGGTCAGCTAAAAAGGTGACATCCATATTTAGAGATGCATAGTAAAAAGATAAATTATCACACAGGGAGACAATATTGCAAAGTGGCTAAAAAGGTGGGTTTGAATCCTGGCTGTAGGCAAGTCACTAAGCCACTAATTCTGTGAATGGGGTGACGAATCCTGCCATGAAGGGGAGCTGCAGAAATTCTGGGAGAGAATGGACATAAAGCAAGCTGTGCCTGGTACAGTGTAGGCACCATTAGAAGGTAACTACATTACCAACAAACCATCTGTAAACCGAAAACATCGTGAGAAAGACAAAGGTTAAACCAGAATATGGATTGTAAGACATAATCTAAGTGATAGAAATAGCACCATTTTGCCACCACCATTGTAGCAAATGATTTAGGAAAGGATCATCAAAGAATGCTAAAACTGTGGGATGAAAGATGGTGGGAGAAGCAGATATTTCTGCAGGATCAGATTACTAATTAATTACAAAGAAAAATGTCCCTTTATAATGGAGAGATCTCGAGGTGCCTGAATGAGTCCTCAGTCTAAAAATGAAGAAACAATCACACAAATCTAAATTGAGAAACATTCTGCTTGGAATACACTTTTCGAAAATATTAATGTCTTGAAAGAATAAAAAAAATCAGGGAAGTGTGAAACTGTTCTGGATGAAAGGAGACTATAGAGACATGACAACTAAAAGCAATGCATGATCTCTGATTGTGCCCTGGATTGAAAAAAGAAAGCTGTCAAGGATATTATCAAGACAATTGAAGAAATTTGATTTAACAATGTTATATTTCCTGAGTGTAATGACTGTATTCTGATTATTTGAAATAATATACTCATATCCTTGTTCTTAGTATTTAGGATATCTAGAGTACTCAGAGTGATATCTGATAATGTTTTTAATTCATTATCAAATGGTTCAAAAACAAAAAGAAGTGGTGCATGATTATGAGAGAGAGGGAGGGAGGAGGAGAGGGAGAGAGAGAGAAAAAGAACATCACCAAAAACTATAAAATGTAAACAGTTTGCGCATCCAAGTAAAGGACTTACATGTGTTCTTTGTACTTATGCTCTCAACTTTTCTGTAGGTTTGAAAATTTTCAAAACAAAAATCTGAGGATAAAAATCAGGTTATGCAGAAAGACAGAAGCAGTTACCTGAGGAAGAGGTCAATTCACGCCACATACAACTGCCATGAGCCCCCCCGGGTCTCCAGAATGGTCCATGAGTTCCAAAGGACACCTATGCCGTTTTTCACCTTGTTTCTTCAGCATCCTGACATGGTGTTAAGAATATGTTCTGTGAATGTACATAGAAGAGTGTTCTATGCCTTGGATATGCTCCCAGGAAGCCAGAGCAGAGTCAGCCCTGGGAACAAACATATGAGGTTGGTGGTCGCAAGCATGGCACTATGAGGCCCTTGTGTTGTTGGCAGTACCAGCCAATTGGAATTGTACCAACAGGGGGGACGCCAGGGCTTGCCTCCTGGCAATGCCCCCTGGTCTTGCCTGTCTTCTTGGGTAGAAAACCACAAAGCTTGCAGGGCTGTATTTGCTGCTCCCTATTCCCCCAACTATTGGCTCTGGATGGTCAATAAAACTCAAGGGTCTGGAGGAGAACAGTTGGCCAGAGGGGCTGACCCTCATCATGGTCCTCTCCAGCATGAGACCAGGGACTCTGTTTCCACCCCCGAATCCTGAAAGCAGGAAAGAGGGAAGCATCTGAGCGCCTGCCCAAGGATCAAGAGACTGGAATCCAGTCCCAGGACCTCCCTCACAGACGTTCCCACAGCTCTACAATCTAGCCCTTGGAGATGATAGCTGGGACACCGGAGGACCACGTATGTGGCAGGCATCAAGCCCTCCCTGCTGGAAAAGCATCTGAATCTGGGAGAAAGAGAACACAAGTCACCAATGACCTCGACTAATCTCAGTTCTCACCAAAGCACAAAGCATTTCCTGTGCCTTTTCCGTTATTTCACAAGTTCTTCTTACTCACCCCCTGGGCTCCAGGACAGGGGGCCTTTTCTCCTCCCGGAAGCCAGATAGCTGACTCCGGCCTCTCCTGGACAACACCATGGCCAAGACCCCCAGTGATCATCTGTTGTACTCCCTGGAGGAGCTGCTGCCCTATGATTTTGAGAAGTTCAAGTTCAAGCTGCAAAACACCAGCCTGGAGAAGGAGCATCCTCGGATACCCCGAGGCCAGCTCCAGACAGCCAGGCCAGTGAAGCTGGCCAATCTGCTGCTCACCCACTATGGAGAGAAGTGTGCCGTGAGGCTGACACTGCAGGTCCTGAGGGCCATCAACCAGCACCTCCTGGCAGAGGGGCTCCACAAGGCGATTGGCCCAGGTAAGCAGACCCCATATCCCCTCCTCTGCTAGTTGTTCTTGAGGTGGGGTGGAGGTGCAAGAATGAGCACTCTAACTTAGGGCCTAGGAGTCCCACGTCTACCACGATGCTAGTGACTTTGCCAAGCAAGGACCTTTCTCTGCTCTGGTCTTTGGAGCTGGATTAGTAAAGCTAAGGCTCCCGATGGCTTCACAAGGACAGTGGTGGGGAGTGGGCAGCTGGGATTCTAACTCAGGGGAGGATCAAAAGAGGCAGGAGCAGGGTGTCTGATCTCAAACAATTCCTCACGTCGTTTGTGATCAACACCTGTGTGCAGACAAGTATCAGGGTGAGCAAAAATGGCCTGCTAACTAATCATATTAACAGGGTTTATAGATGATTTTTTCATTGTTAACCATCTAATTTCAGTTTAGAGTTCCTTTTTTAACACATTTTACAGAGGCACTTTAAAACTGTCAAGAGGACTTTCTCCTTTTTCTTTTCTTCTTTCTTTCTTCCTTCTTTCCCTCCCTGCCTTCCTTTTTCTTCCTCTTTCTTCTCTTTCCTCTTCCTTCTCCTTCTTCTCCCGCCCTTTTGCTATACTTTCCAATTTTGTTAAATTGTAATCAAATAATGTGGCCTGTTTGATTTCTGCTTTTAAAGACTTTTAAAAGATTTTTTTTTAAGAAACACATGGTCAGTTTTTTAAAATATTTTTGGTGTTTGAATTTTTCTTCAATTTCTGTATTTTAAGAATACATTAGAAATGCTTTTCATGTGTTTCTATTTGGTAGAACAGTTTAAATAACATGTTCTCTGCTCTTGGAACAAATGATAGAACTAAACCACCCGTAATCTGAATCTGGATTGATTTGATGAAAAGAATTTTTAAATTACTTTTTCATGTTTTAAAATCTGGTTATTAGCATCTTCAGGGTTTCTCACCAGTTCTTAAGCCAGCTTTGGTAACTTATGTTTTCCTACAAAGCCAACAGTAAAGTGCTTTAAACAACTTTAAAATAATTTTAACAAGAGCTTCATCAAAACAAATATTAAGCTGCTAATTACAGGTTATCTTCCTTTCTTTATTAGAGTAGTAGTTTTCAAATTATACCCCAGGATAAAATTTCAGGGATTGTTTAGAATATTAGAAAATACTTGATTCAAATTTTATTAATTTTTAAACTTAAAAACACTAACAAATTTATATTAAAATGTTATCAGTAACCAAATTTTAAAATACTGAAGACTACCAGTGTGATAGCTCATGCTGTAACTTGAACTCCTTTTTATGTAAACCTTGGAACTAAGCCTTTCCTGTCATTTCTGTTTTATTAAGCAGTATCCTTAAATTTCAAGGCAAGCTGTTTTTTTTTTAAATTATCATTTACACTCACTTATCTGTGAGAGTTAAGATTTTCTTCACCTCATGAAACCAAAGGGAAAAAGAAATAAATTACTTTCTGAAGTTTTAACTGTCCTTCATAACCTGATTTCACATTTTTATGACAAATACCTTCTTTTTCTCAAGTTTTATTGAGAAATAATTGACATATATTACTGTATAAGTTTAAGGCATATATACAGCATGATGGTTTGATTTACATATATTGTGAAATGATTAGCACATAGTTTCCGCTAACACCCATCTTCTCATACAGTAAATGGGAACTCTTAGGATTTACTCTCTTAACAACTTTCCAATATATCATAAAGCAGTGTGGAAATCCTGCTCACCCTAATTGTCTGGGGGCAATGACACCTAGCACCCTCTTCAGATGAAATTACTCTCTTGAGGTTTTTTGGACATGAATAATGTGAATTTGAGCAGAGGCCTAAAAGAGAGCACTTGTTTACAAATCTTCAGGAGAGATCTTCCTTCTCTACTGTATCTAATGTCAAGATCTACAGGGACACATTCTCACTGTCCTCTTCTGTGCAGAAAGTTTTTTTTTTCCTTTAAAACCTTTAAATATGGATTTTCAAACATACTTGGGGCTAGAAGGTACTATGACTCCTCTTTGTCCCCATCATGCACTTCAATGATGACCACTATTTGGCCATTCTGAATACAGCTGTTCTTCCCCTTGCTCACTACTGTAACTGAGTTTTGTTTTTCTGAGAAATTTATTTATTTTTAACTGAAGCAGCACTGGCTGATAATATATGTTTCCAATGCACATTATAATTCAGTATCCCCGTGCACTGCAGTGTGCTTACCACCAAAAGTCTAGTTTACAGCTGTTAATTCTTTATTGGTTGATTTTATAAGTGAATTCTTTACTTATTGATTTTATAATCACAAATTTATACCAAAACTAGGGCTTTACTGATTTTATTAAGAATTCTGTTTTTGGAATTCTCCTATTGGGAATAAGTTCTCCTCCCTAAAAATTGTGAAACCACTATCTGAAAAATATATAGCAAACAGTATGTTTTCATTTAATGGTAATTGACTGCTATTGCCTAGAATGTTTGGAGCTTTCCTAATTTCTGAGGGGATTCTCTCTCCTCTCTCTTCCTCTAGCCCTTGGCCCTGAGTACCTGACATTTTCATGCCTTTGCATCTCCTTGTCTTTGCAGAATATCCAATACAAGAAAGTGGCACTGACTGTTCGGCAGTGTCTTGTTCACCTGGGGAGAACAAGCCCAAAAACCCGAGGATACCAGATGGCCTGGAAGGAGACAGGCAGCAGCGAGGTGGTGATGGGGCGGTCAGCCAGCCTGAGGCCGGGAAGGGGCCCCAGAAGAAGCCTCAGGGCAAACGGAGAGATCAGAAGGGCTCAGAGGGCCTGGATGTTCTGGGCAAGCCAGGTGCCAGGGGTGTGACTCTATCTCCCAGGAGAAGTCCATTGGCAGGCAAGCCGCAAGGAGATAAGGGGAGCAATTCGAGTGTCAGTCTACGCAGAAATGCCAGCTCTGCAGGAAGACTCCAAGGACTCTCCAGTGGGTCGTTTTCTGGGTCCCCGGGAAGGAAAGAATGCAAGATATCTGAACCATATGTACCTTCAAAAAAGAATCGACCCAAAAGCCTTGAACTTACCATTTCTTCAGGAGGGAGAGAACTGCCTAATCCAGAAACCCTTCTGTTTCAAGAGAAAATGAGGCGTGAGACTCCCAGCTCAACAGTTACCCCACACAAAGTGGCCACTCTGGATGTAGGGGCTATTGTAGCTCCCGAGAAAGGCTCCAGAAACCCAGAACATTCTGTGATCTTGGATGGGGAAGCATCCAGTAATATGCTTTCCAATTTATCATTGCCTGGAGAGGAGAAGACCTGGGAGCATCCAGAATCCACACCACCTCCGGAGAAAAATAAAAATGATGGTCCAGAGACCCCTAGAACCTTGGGGGTGGTGGTAAGCAGTGTGTCCCGTAAGCTTTCAAATCCAGAAGTCCCTGTATCTTCAGGTAAGAAAGGACCCCAGAATCCAGACCTGATATCCTTAGGAATGGTGACCTGTGCAGGTATTCCTCCACAAACCATCTTTTATCCCCATTGTACTTACGTTACTGGGTCCCTGGGTGCCCCCTGAGGTCCCCGGCCCTTTGAGAGTCTGTTGGAGGCTACGAATCCAGAAAAAAACCTGTATGTGCATATCTTCACTAAATGTTGCCTTAAATTTGAGTTAGTTATTTCTTACACACTCTGAAGTCCTGCTTTAGAATTCCAAGGATTTCACGGGACTCCAGGTTGAGCACCTGGGAAAGACTGGGTGAAAATATCCCCTCTTCTCAATAACCCTATGGCCATATGTCATGGGGCCGAGAATCCACCATTTGCCTCTCAGGGAGGGGAGCTGTTGGCCAAAACCCTAGATCCCTTTTATACTAAGGAGGCAGAAATTAGGATTATGTTGGGTTTTGAATGACAGAAACACCATAATAACAGTAACTGAAACGAGACAGAAGTTTGTTCCTCCTTCACCTAAATGACACACAGGTGGTCCAGGGCAGGTGTGGTACTCTACGGGGCCAGAACCCAGGCTTCTGCTGCTCTTTTCATCGAATGTGCTTTCAAGTTCATGGCCTCAAATGGTGACATACTCATTCCAGGAAGCAAGGTAGAGACAAAGGAGAATAGTATTACTTAGGGAAGGGTTCCAGAAGTTTCTAGAAGCTGGTCATGACACTTCCATTTACATCCTGTTAGCCACGATGTAGTCAAATGACCACAACCAACTGCAAAAACAGCTGAGAAATGTAGTTTCGTTTCTGGGGGAAGTTGAGTGAGGGGAAGCAGCCATATGGACGGCAACCAACTCCACCACAAGGGAAAGGGGGAAGAATGGTTATTATGTGGTCTCTTGCAGTTTCACTTACAGATATTTTTATAAATTTCTGGGACCCTGTGAGAGGAGGAGGTGGGAGGGTATTAATGGGTTGAGAGACTTTCTATTTCTTCTTGGAGCTCCTGTCATTTCTGCCTTGTGAAGTGGTGCTATGGTGTTGGGGCAGAGCTAGTCACAGCTGCACGTCGTCATGACAGGTTATCCCCTTTACTTTATAAAGTCTCCTTCTTTGCTTTCATTTAATACTTCCTGAACCTGGGTATGAAAGGTGGTCCATTTGTGTCTTCACTCAACACACACTTCCCAAAGGCTTACCATGTTTCAGGGACACTGCTAGGAGCTTGGAGGTTTGGCTACGAGTCAGTCAGTGTCTCCCAGGAGCTCCCACTCCAGTCGTGAAGGGCCTGGGTGGTTTTAAGTGTAAAGCAAACACTGGTCAAAATGTCCTGCTTTCTTTTTATCACCTGTTAGATCAGTGTATGTGTGGGGAAAAAGGTATAGAATTTACAGCAAAAGGTCTTTCTTTAGGGTAAGTATCCAAGAATTCCAAGTCTCAGGACTGTCATGAGATCTAGCCCTTAGCCCCCAGTACCAGGGACTTGTCTGTTGCTTTGCTGGAGGGAAATCGGAGGACAACAATCTAGGAAGTGGTCACAATCTAACAGAGAACCCATGTGTCCTAGGCATGGGCTCTTTCTCTCCAGTGCTTTTGCATCACCCCTTTGTAATATCTTGGGTTTGTCACTCAGGAGATTTTTCCACTGCTATGTCCCTAGGGAGACCTCAGGATGAGGCTGTCTGTTCCCTTTGCCGTGCCCAGGAAGGAGACCCAGCTGGTGGCACTAGTATGCACGATTCCTGCAGCTGCTCCATTGCTTCTAGGGATCCTAAAACCATGGGTGGCTGCTTGCGCAGCTGCCCCAGGTGCCAGGCCTCACTCCCAGTGAAGAGCTCTGGAGGCCTTGAGCGCCAGGAGGGTCTACAGATGGCCAACCTGAGCCCCAAGCCCCTGCCACAATGTAAGCGTCACATGAAGCAGGTCCAGTTGCTTTTCTGTGAGGACCACGGCGAACCTATCTGCCTCATCTGCAGCCTGAGTCAGGAGCACCAAGGCCACCGGGTACGCCCCATCGAGGAAGCTGCCCTGGAATACAAGGTAGGGCTTCCTGCCTGGGGGCCCTTCTCTGCTGAGCACTTGGGACATGCAGGGGCTTGCTTCATTTTCCCAAAGGTTCTAGGAGGTTGGTGCATTAGTCACCATTCTTGAGCTGTAAATGGCAAAAACGCAATACAAACCGGGGATAGCAAAGAGAGAATTTACCACTTCGTGTAGCTCAGAGGCCCAAGGGCCTCACTTCAAGTATGGCTGAATCCAGATGGTCACAAGGTCATTAGGAATTTCTTTTTCTTGTTTCTGCTTCCCTTGGTATGAGGGATTCATTCTTTTTCCTGGGCACCCCTCCGTTTGCTTTTGGCTGCAACACTCTCAGCCTTATTCCCCAAAGCAGATTTTTCCCTCTAGAGTTGGCAGCAACTAAACATAGCAGGAGACAAGTTTAAGCTTCAAC
The DNA here is from genome assembly GCA_004026545.1 of Mormoops blainvillei. Taxonomy (NCBI): domain Eukaryota; kingdom Metazoa; phylum Chordata; class Mammalia; order Chiroptera; family Mormoopidae; genus Mormoops; species Mormoops blainvillei. The sequence continues at coordinate 32,977 of PVJD01006402.1, read as the reverse complement.
AAGTACTCTTTGTCCAGGAGCAAATTCAGAAGCAGCTGGAACATCTGAAGCAGCTGAGAAAATCTGGAGAGACGCAGAGATTTCAGGGGGATAAGAACACTGCGAACTACCTGGTAAGGTCGAGGGTGTTCTATGGCCAGTCTTTACCTGGGTTCACCCCTGCAGAAGGAGGGAGGGGACAGAGCATAAACAGGTGCCCCGGGTCCCCAAGGTTCTGTTCTGGTTCATAGGGAAGAAGAACTGATCACATATTTAGAATTACCTGCTTTTGTGGGGCAGGGGGCAGGGAAGTAACAGGTGTCCAAGGATGAGCTCATCCCTGCAGAGGGGGACAAACCACCACAGGGAGGGGCATCTCCAGGGACACTGTTACGCTCTCTCATACTCACCACAAAATGGTTTAGAGAAATTAATGCCAGTCACTGTGGCTGAGGGATGGGATTGACGGAAAGGAAGGAGAGGTTTTTCAACTTTGAATACTCTTTATTCCTTTTATCATAGTTGTCTTCCATTTTATTTTTTTTTACAAAAACTATATTGATTTTTAAAATTCAAATGGTTAAAATACACATTTTTTTTTAAGCCATGTTTTTGCAATGCTACAAATCGTTGGTCTTCCTCTGTGGAGTTGGTGCGCAGCCTCTTGGATGCATAAATTGCTTCCATTTTACCTGCAAGTGAAGGCATCTACCCCACAGAGCCTTGATTTAGCCGATTCATTTCTGTTGCTTGGGTCCCATCTCCTCCTCTGGGTTCCAAACTTTCTCCTCTGGGGCTCCTCTGGGTTCCAGTGTGTCAGGACCCATCATATGGCAATGGGAAACAGGCAGAGGTCACAGTGACATGGACCCCTGTGGAAATAAGACGCTATTTTCAGAACCTCTCCTCCTTTTTTCAATAATTGAAAAAAAAATTTTAACCATAAGTAAGGGGAAGGTAAAGCTCTTCTTTATAGCATCATGCCAGCTAAAACAAGTATAAAAGAATAACTGAATTAGAAATTTTCATTATACAACCAATATAACAACTGACACCGACAGGAATCAATGAATGCTAAAGCTTTTAGAGATCATTAGAGTACACAATACTTACACACTCTTAAAGTACATTCCCCAAATTATTTAATAACTATAAAGGAAATAATGTATATTTACAGTGGAGAGATCTGGTACACGCCTCCTTAAGCAAGTGACCTATCCTAGTATTGCAATAATGGTAGTGGACAAATTGGACATTCTTTGCCTCCCCAGGAGATGTGCTAGGAAGACCACAGCATTAAATACATGGTACATTGGCCCACAATGTTTAGTCTGAATTTAATCATCAGCAAAATTATCAGACAATTTTAGAATATAGGTCACTGAACAAGACAGCTGACCTGTCCTTTAAAAAATGGTCAATGTTACTGTCATCAACATCAAGAGGTGAAGAGGCATTTTTGGTTCAAAAGAACTAGAGTTACTCCTATCCTTTTGAGCCAAAAATGATGAGACTTCTTAAGTCCAGTCTTAGTGTATCTGAAGGGCTCGCACCGCCCTTGGCAGAAGAAAAAGGTGCTCTAGAACCACTTCACCTTTCCACAGACGCTTCCCAGTAATGATAAGAAACAAGGCAATAGAGCTACTGGTTGACCAGTGTGCAATGGTAGTGGAAGTCAAGTTCACTTACATTCAAATAAATAGACAGGCTGCCCCATTCGCAGCCATACTGAGAACCTTCTCCATGCCATCACTTGAGGCAGGGGACAGGGAGTGGAGGGAAGTTTCCCTTTTGGAGAGCTTGGTGGTCATAATCTTGTCCATTTATGACCCCAAGTATATGCCATCTTCACACTAGCTTTCAAGAAAGGAAGGAGGTGACAGCAGGTGTATTAGTGTTCTGTAGCTGCTATAATAAAATACCACCAACGGGGTGGCTTAAACTACAGAAATTTATTTTCTTGCAGTTTTGGAGGCTAGAAGTCCAAAATCAAGATCTTGGCAGGGTTGGTTCCTTCTGAGGGCCCTGAGGGAAGGACACGTTCCAGGCATCTCTCCTCAACTTGCAGATGTCTTTTCCCTGTGTCTCTTCACATGGTGTTCTCCCTGTGTGTGCGTGTGTGTGTGTCTGTGTCCAAATTTACCCACTCCGGTGGCCTCCCCCACTCCAGTATGACCTCACCTTAACTAACTATATCTGCAAAAACCTTGCTTCCAAATAAGATTATACTCTCAGGTACTAGGGGTTAGAAATTAATATAAGAATTTTAGGGAAAATGCAATTTAACCTATAACAGGTTTTAGGGCATTTTCCAAAAGCCAGTCCCTTTCACCCTCAGTCTGTTGTGAAAGGGTCTAGTCCATTTTGCTTCCTGTTCTGGAATGCAGGCCTCTAAGAAGCTGAGGGAGCCCCCCTCTTACCCACCTCCAGGGGGTGGGCTTCTGGGGACCCCCTGGGCACCCGACTGCACAGATACCTATACCTCCCTGTTCCCTGTTCCCAGAAACAAGCTGAAACTCAGAAGCAGAGAGTCAGGTACCAGGTGGAGAAGTTGTGCCTGTTTCTGGGGCAGCAGGAGCAGCTGTTTGTGGACTGGCTGGAGGAGCTGGGCCAGACCATTGGCCAGGTCAGGGAGACATATGACACCCAAGTGTCCAGGGACATTGCCCTTCTCAATAAGCTGATCGAGGAGCTGGAGGCCAAGCAGTGCCAGCCGGAATGGGAGCTTATGCAGGTGAGTACGACTGGACCTGGCCTTGTCCTGCACACTGTGCCCAGCAGGATGACATGGGGTCCCAGCACTGACATCAGCTCTGTCCAGGTCCTTGGGGCCAAGGGCGGGACTTGGTCTTGGTGACCTGCAATGCCTCGTTCCCAGACCCATTTGATATGCTCTTATGAGCTCAGAGTGGCCCAGAATCCAGGGGTTCTCCTGGTACCTCCCAGAGATCAGCAGGGCTTGAGTGCAACTATGTTGCAGGCCACAGCTGGGCTGCCACCTTGGGGAATTAGAATTAGAATTAGGAGAGGTGCCCCACTTTTGCTGATGCCCTAGGGCCAGGAAGATAGGCCAGTAGTCAGTGCATCCCCGAGGAGACTGGTAATGGAGAGCTTCCCTCTTTTCTCTCCTAGGACATCGGAGTCACCCTGCACAGGTATCGAGAGGTCCCCTGGTGATCCCTTGGGTGTCCTGCAGGAAGTGTTTTGTGAGGCAGTCCTAGAATGGAGATATTCCCAACCCTGGGTTTGGGGCTCCTCCCCCAGGTCCTCCCATTTTCTGCAGCTACCTAAGGCCTTTCTGGATTTGTGAAGGGAAAACAGGAGTGTGCTTGAAGACTGGAAAGAATGAACACAGCCTGCCATGCTGATGGTGACCTCCTAAGAAACCTTCCTAATAGATTGTGTCCTATGCAATTCACATCATGAAAACTATTCCTGCATAGTGCTTGCGGCCTCAGGAGAGAACCACTTTCCAGGAGCGGAGCTGCAAAGCCCAGCAGGCAGGGGAGGGGATCAGAGACAGGAGGCGGGGCATTAAAATCACCCCAGGAGCTTTATAAAATAGTGATATCCAGGCCCTGGCAAATGAATTAAAGCTGAATCTTCAGGACTGCAACCCAGGAATCAATTTTTAAGTCTCTTTTTTGTTGTAAAATATACATAAAATTCACCATTGTAACCATTTCTTTAATGTACTCTCAGTGGCATTAAGTGCATTCATATTATTATACAACCACCACCACCATCCATCTCCAGGACTTTTTCATCTTCCCACATGGACACTCCATTAAACAACTCTCATTCCTCCCACCCTGAACCCCTGGCAACCACCACTCTACTTTCTGCCTTTGTGAATTTGACTACTCTAACTACCTCATATAAGTAGAATCATAAAATATTTGTGCTTTTGTGTTTGGCTTATTTCATTTAGCATAATGCCTTCAAGGTTCATCCATGCTGTAGCATGTGTCAGAATTTCATTCCTTTTTAAGACTAAATAATCTTCATTGTGTGTATATACCAAATTGTGTTTATCCATCCTCCCATCAAGGGACAATTAGATTGCTTCCACCTTTTGGTTACTTGAATGCTGCCGCTATGGATACTGGTAGAGACATCTCTGTTTGAGTCTCTGCTTTCAATTCTTTAGAGTATATGCCCAGAAGTCGAATTTTTCTATCATGTGCTAATTCTATATTTAGGGTTTTGATTTTTTTTTTTGGAGGAACTATCATACTTCCCAGTGTCTGTACCATTTTACATTCCCACCAGCAATGCATAAGGGTTCAAATCTCTCTATATCCTTGCTAACACTTGTTATTTTTTTAATTTTTATTTGATTGATTTTAGAGAGGAAGGGAAAAAAAGGAAGGAGAGAAAGAAAGAGAAACACTGATTTGTTGTTCCATTTATTTATGCACTCATTTGTTAATTCTTGTATATACTCTGACTAGGGAATCGAACCCACAACCTTGGAGTATTCGATGATGCTCTAACCAACTGAGCTACATGACCATGGTTATTTTTTCTTAACAATAGCCATCCTAATGGGTGTGAAGTGGTATCTCATTGTGTTTTTTTCCTCATCAATTATCATTTTATTGCAATAGAAAGAAAAATACTAGGGAAGCGTAATTAATTTGACACAGATAATTCTGGGCTGAGCATTTCAATAGCAGAAGCATTTTAAGGCCATTATTGAAACTCATTGTGGAGTTAATATCAGTGGTTTTTAAAATTCCCCAGGTGATGCAAATCCATGGCCAAAGTTGAGGACCAGTGTTTAGAACTTGAAGTTCAGGGAGGACTTCCTCTGCAAAGCCCAGTATGGGCTGGGTGTACCCTGTGGAGGCTGCACCTCCCTTCCATTTTATGAGGGCTTGGGCCACTCCCATGCTTCAGCCCTCTCTGGAAAACAGTTTTTGTTTCTAGAGCCAAGGCGGTGACGGTCCCCGAGCCATGGACCACCCCTCTAGAGGTAAAAGAAAAGATCCACCTGCTCCACCAGAAATCAGAGTTTGTAGAGAAGAACATAAAGCATTTCTCAGGTAGGTGGGCTTGGGGGAAGATAAGAGGTGCCCGCTCACTTCCTCCCTGAGATCCATGTATCCCAGAGCCCCTGGGCATCCCTTCTCCACCTCTCACAGCCTTCTGACTCAGCCTTAAGCCTCCCCCTGATCTGTCCCTAGCTGGGGAATTTAACTCTAGTTCTCCTTCTCCTTTAGAAACCCTGCGTTTGGAAATGGAAACCTTCAATGGTAAGTATGGTGGTGGTAATATGTGCTGACCAGGAGTAATTGCAATAGTCCCTTATGCTGTTGATTTCTGGGTATTATTTAGAAGAGAGAAAAACACCTGTAACAAAGGCAGGAGAAAAGTCATGACAGGCCCTCACATGCTCTGTGCAAGGTTCCTGTAGGGGGTCAACTCATCAGACCAGAGAGTCTCCAAGGCAGGCCCAGGTGCCTAGGAGGAATGGGGTTATATCCAAGGAGAGGAATCAGGGTCCTGAACATGAGGGTCCTTGTCTTTCCCTGTTGTGAGGACCAAGGTAGATTTAAGCCTCAGAATGAGAATGCTCAGGATTTCCCCACCTCCACCATCTCCTTTTTCTCTGTAGTTCCAAAACTGATGGCTGTTCAGGCACATGCCGGTAAGTGCCCAGGTCAAGGTGGGTGGTCTTGGCCTGATGGGTCCCTGTGCTGCCCCTGTGTTCCAAAAGAACAGCCCTGTCCATGTTTCCTGGAGGTGGGGAGAACCTGTGGGGATGTTGCTCATGGACTCCCAGCTAAGTATTCTAATTATCTCTGCAGTTAATGTGATTCTGGATACAGAAACTGCCCATCCCAACCTCGTCATCTCTGATGACCTAAAGAGTGTTAGACTTGGAAACAAGTGGAACTGTATGCCTGACAGTCCAGAAAGATTTGACTGCTGCATCATGGCTTTGGGCTCTCCGAGTTTCCTCTCTGGCTGCCATTACTGGGAAGTGGAGGTGGGAGACAAGACAGGATGGGTCCTAGGCATCTGCAAGACATCCATAAGTAGAAAGGGGAGCATGACTCTGTCACCGGAGAATGGCTACTGGGTGGTGATGATGCTGAAGCAAAATGAATACCAGGCATCCACCTTTCCCCCAACCCGCCTGCAGACGAGAGAGACCCCCAGGCGTGTGGGCATCTTCCTGGACTACATGGCTGGAGAGATTTCCTTTTACAATGTGACAGCCAAATCTCACATCTACAGATTCACCAGCTTCTCTTTCTCTGGGCCCCTTCAACCTATCTTCAGCCCTGGGACGCATGACGGAGGGAAGAACATGGGTCCTCTTACCATCTGTCCAGTGGGTGGCCAGGTGCCTCACTAAATGTCGTACACTTTGCATCTCTCTTCCAACTCCCAGCCTTGAAACTTGAATCCATACACTCAACAGTTATTATTGTATATATACCGGTTTCTGGGTGCTTTAGAAAATATAATAAATCAGAGAACAGTCTGTGTGCCCCGGGAGCTTATGGAGAAGTAGTAGAAGTAAGATATGTACTCAAATAATGGTAAACCAAGGGTGAAAAAAGAAAACACATGTGATGATGACATACCAAGTTTTCTTCGGAGCAGGAAGTACATGGCTATTGCTCAATAAACCCTTGTATGAGTTTGCACCTTAAGAGGTTCCTGAGACAGAGATCACACCCTCATTTTCCCTCAGGACCCCATGGCAAGGACATGTCCCCTCAGTTTATTCTCCCTTTTTGAGGACTTGAGAATTCTAGATTAAAAATAAAAAAAAAGCAGAATGACTTGTTATACATTTTTTTGTACCTGGATTAATGACCTATGGTTCTTAAAGAGTATTGGCTGGGTCTGATAAACTGATTAGAAAATTTGATCTTAATTCCATTTGTTGTCACTCAGTTGATCACTGTGAGATTCCACTTCCCTACTGAACACCATTAAAGAGATGGAGCTACTGTGGTGGGAAAACATTTGACATATATTCCAAGTATCCAATTATTCTGTCCTGATCTATATCTGAAAATCTGTGGGCCTGTGGAATATTAGGTGTTCTAGTTCACAGATGTCCCCTCTATCATCCCCCATTAGATCTAAAGAGAAAGGATGTAAGAAAAAAAATAATCGAATGAAGATTAAACTCCAAACTCTTCCTACCCCGGCTCCTCTTTCCATATCTTCACACTAGAGCCTAGACTGGGCTCCGGTTCTCCGTGGTTGTGACCAGAGCACAAAACACATGTTTTGCTGTCTTCATGGTGCTTTGTTCTACGTGAATAATCCACATGCTGACAGTTCATGTGCCCTATATGCTCGGCTGTTACCTACGGTTGGTCATTTGTTATTCCCAATCATTCCTGCCCTTTTCACAATCAGCTTCACATATATTTTCCACCATCTTACTATACACTTATTTTTTTCTCCTGTTATTCTTAAAATAGTTCTAGAATGTGAACAATTTGATAACACTTGCTACAGTGGGCATACAATCCTCTAGAAAGATTTTAAAATGTTTCATGCCCAAAGAAATGTTTGACATTTTTTTTGCTGATTTAATAAGGATATAACGGGGTTTTACCTGTGTTTTATTTCATTACCATTTATAAGGCAGTGAATTTTTCCAAGTGAATTTCTACCTTTTGCTTCATTCTGTAGAAATGGTATAGCTCTTTGACTATTTACTTGTAGAATCCAGGTATTGAACTTTTATGTTGGTAGTATGTTCTTCATAAATATTTTAGATACTAAATATTTTTATCTGTAAGATGAAATTTTCCCTGTCCGGTGTTTTCTATTTATTGTGATATAATTCACATACCATAAGATTCACCCTTTGAAAGTGCATAGGACTTCGGTCAAGAGTGGCAGAGTAGGTAAAGACTGTGCTTGCCTTCTCCCACAACCACATCAAAATTACAACTAAATTATAGAACCACCACCCTTGAGAACCATCTGAAAACTAGCTGAATGAAACTCCTAAACTGAGGATATAAAAAGAAGCCACACAAGATTGGTAGGAGGGGCAAAGATACAAAATGGACTGCGGAGGTGCCTGCTGAGGAGCCAGGAATCCCAGCCCTACACCAGGCTCCCCAGCCCAGACCACCAGTACCAGGGGAAAAAAATTCTCCATAACTGGCTGTGAAAATCAGTAGGGATTCTGTCTGGGTGACATGGAGGGCTGCTGCTGTCTCAGGTGTTCCTCTTCAAGGGCTTCTGCACAGACTTACTCGCTGACGTACACACTTGCTCTGACTCCAGCTCAGGGACAGCAGCTCACAAAGTGCCATGGAGAGGCAGGGCAAAACTGAATTGTCTGGCTTCAGGGCAAGGACTGGAGGGGCAGCTCTCTCCGGGACTATACTGCTGGAAAGTTTGTTCCTTTGTTGAGCCCCCTCCCCACATATCTGGCAAGAGCAGACTGGTACCAAATCTCAGCCTCCATCAAACTCGCCCTACTCTGGTGATTCCCTGAAACCCGCCCTACCTAACTCACACACTAACCCAAACCTCTTTCAGTGGCTGCTCCTCACAAGCTGCCAGTCTTGGCTCATGCTGTGGACTTTCCTAAAATCTCTAAGAGGTCCAGAAACCCAAACAAGCAGCAACTCGCCTCAGCGTACCCTCTACCTCTTGCTAAATGGCCCTAGGACTAGCGGCAGTAGGCCTTGGTTTGCACCATAGACTCTCTCAGGTGCCTCTAAGTCCAGCACAGACAGCCATCAAATGCAGATCACTTTGTAGCTCCTACCACTTATCCCCAGATCAGGCACAGGTAGCAGCTGACCTGGGCCTGCACAAGAGCCCCCCACCCAAAAGGCCCCAGAACCAACACATCTGGTGGCTGGCTTCAGATTACACCAGACCACCACCCAATTAGCTTCACAAATGACATATCCAAATGGTTGACTGGGCAGGCACCACAGTCCCAGTACAGCGAATAACACTCTATGGGGTCAACCTCTGCACTGTAGCTCATCCACTACAGTACATCCTGTCCTCACAGCCAGTCAGCCTGAGGGTCAACCCCACCCACTGACGTGCCAACAGCAATCAGGGATCAACTACAATAGAACAACACACAAAACTGACAGCAGGGATACCCCTGGAGCACCCAGCTCAGGTGAGCAGGAAGTCTGCACCACTGGGCCCCACAGGACACCCACTAGATAAGGCCACCCTGCCAAGACTGGAAGACATATAGCACATCTACCGAATACACAGAAACAAACACAGGGAGGCAGCCAAGATGAGAAGACAAAGAAACATGTCCCAAAGGAAAGAACAAAACAAAACTCCAGAAAAAGATCTAAACAAATTGAAGGCAAGCAATCTACCAAATACAGAGTTCCAAACACTGGTTATAAGGACACTCAATGAGCTTAGGGGAAGAATAGATGAACACAATGAAAACTTACACAAAGAGATAGAAACCATTAAAAAGAACTAATCATAAATGAATACAATAACCGAGACGAAGAATACATTAGATGAAATCAGTAAGAGAGATGAAGCAGAGAATCAAATCAGTAATTTGGAAGACAAGGTAACAAAAAAAAACCTCCAATCAGAACAGCAAAAAGAAAAAAGAATTTTTGGAAATGAGGGTAGTTTAACAAACTTTGAGGACAACTTAAAGCACAGCAACATTCACATCATGGGGTACCACAAGGAGGAGAGAGACAGCAAGTGATTGAGAGCCTATTTAAAATAGTCGAGTTCAGGAAGCACAGAGTCCCAAACGAAATGAACTTCAAAAAGGCTCACACCAAGACACAGCACAATTAAAATGCAAAAGGTTAAAGACAGAGAGAAAATTAAAAGCTGCAAGAGAAAAGTAATGAGTTACCTACAAGGAGTTCCCATAAAACTGTCAGCTGACTTCTCAACAGAAACTTTGCAGGCCAGAAGGGACTGCCACGAAATATTCAAAGTGAGGAAAAGCAAGGACTTACAACCAAGATTATTCTATCCAGCAACATTGTCATTTAGAATCAAAGAATAAAGAACTTCCCAGACATGAAAACCCTGAAGGGATGTATCACCACTAAACCACTACTACAAGTAATGTTAAAGGGACTACTGTAAGAAGAATTTAAAACAATCAAAAATATAAATAACAAAATGGCAGTAACTACATACCTATCAATAATGACTTTAAATATAAATGAATTAAATGCTCTACTGAAAAACATAGGGTGGCTGAATGGAGAAGTAAACAAGACTTACACATATGCTGCCTACAACATACCTACTTCAGGTCCAAAGACATACACAGGCTAAAAGTAAAGGGATGGAAAAATATATTTCATGAGAAAAGAAATGAAAATATCTGGAATAGCTATAGTTATATCAGACAAAATAGACTTTAAAACAAAGGCTGTAACAAGAGACAAAGGAGGATATTTCATATACAGTAGCCATCAACAGATGATTGAATAAATATGTGGTACATAAATACAATGGAATATTACTTGACAATAAAAGAGAATGAAGTCTTACCATTTGCGAGAATACAGATAGATGCACCTAAAGAGTATTATGCTAAGTGTCAAGCAGAGAAAGACAAATACCATGTGATTTCACTTACATGTGGAATCTAAAGAACAAAATAAAAGAAAAAAACAGAAACAGACTTATAGATACAGAGAACAAACTGATGGTTGCCACATGAGAAGGGGGTGCTGGGGCTGGGCAAAAACAATGAAGGGGTTAAGAAGTATAAACTGGCAGTTTATAAAATAGTCGCAAGGATGTGAAGTACAGCATAGGGAATATAGTCAATAATATTATAATAAATATGTATGGTGCCAGGTAGGTATTACACTTATTGGGAGGCATCACTTTGTAAATTATATAAATGTCTCCCCACTACACTGTACATTTGAAATTAATACAATATTATGTCAACTGTAACTGAAAATTTTTTTAAACTTAAAGTATACAAATAAGTGATTTTTAGTACAACTCACAATGTGTACAAAAATTACCACTAATTCCAGCACATTTTCATCACTCCCCCAAAACAGCCCTGCACCCATTATCAGTAACTTGCCATTTGGTCAATCCATGTTGCAGCATGTGTCAGTAATTTATTCCTTTTTATTGCTGAATAATAACCTATTACATAAATAATACTACATTTTGTTTATCCATTCATCAGTCATCAGTTGATAGACATCTGGGTTGTTTCTACTTTTCAGCCATTATAAATAATGCTTGTTATTCACGTACAAGTTTTTGTATGAACACGTTTTCATTTCTTTTGGGTTTATCCTAGGAAGAAAATTGCTGGATCACACGGTAAAATGACAGTGACTGCCAAACTGTTTCCAAAGTGGCTAAGCAACTTTTCCATTAAAGCCAGTTAGTTTTCTTCCTCTGTGGAATGACTTTACAGCCTTTGCCTTTGTCTTTTGTCAGTTGGTAACTATTCTCTGTATGTTGGGAATGTCTAATTCTTTACCTGGCTTTTTACAATTGTTTTCCAGTCTGTTTCTTGTTTTACTTTAATATCGGGTTTTTCTTCAGTTTTGATCGGAAAACTTCATTTATTCTAAACTTGTCTCCATATTTTCACCATAAAGAAAATCATTTTATCTTGTGTTGAACTTTCAAATTTTACAATAGGATTTAAGCTGTCAGCTTTATTTTGCGAAATGAACTACATATTTTGTCATGTATAATGTGCACTTTTTTGCCCAAATTTTTGAGGGGAAAAATAAGGATGTGCATTATATGGGTAGTACAAATTCATTACTAGTACATAAAATTTCATATACCTTGTACCTGGTTCTTGTGTTTTGTAATTATTTGTTACATAAAATTTTTTGTATCATATGTTCAAAAATAAATGCTAAAATTCCTTTATAATACAAAAAACAAGTATCTAAATATAAGTAAATAAATAACTGAATTAAAAATTAAAACAAAAGATTTTTTTTCCTGAAAGTTTGGGCTAAAAAGGTGGGTGCTCATTGTACATGGCAAAATACAGTAAGCACTTCTCTGTTGTTTTTATTGAATGTATTGGAGAAACATTTATTAATAAAATTATATAGGTTTCAGGTATACAATTCTACAATACATCATCTGTATACTGCATTGTGTGTTTACCACCCAAGTCAAGTCTCCTTCTATCACCATTTATCCGTCCTTTACCCTTTTCTACCACCCTCCTAAATACTTCTCTTTTATTTCAACTGGATGAAAATTTTTGAATGATTATTATTAACACTTTTTAAAGATCACACTGGTATATATTTTATTTTAAGACATCTCAGTTTCCTACTTTGCTTCAACATTAAACTTAATGTTCCCTTAAGTGCTCTTTTGTTATTAAATTCCATTTTTTGTATGTTGTATAAGGAGAGGAGTCATACCTTTTTTTCCGAAAAAGTTTTTGCTAGCATCATCTTTTTTTACACTAAGTTGAAATGCTGCCCTTTCATATAGGGTACTTACTATATTCATATATATTCAGATCAATTTTGGCACTTACTATTCTTCTCTACTGTTCTATTTTTTTACTCTTATTCAAACTGCACTGCTTTTTAAAAAAATATTTTATTTATTTTTAAAGAGCAGAGAAGAGAGGGAGAAAGGGAGAGAAACATCGATGTACGAGAGATACATCCATGGGTTGCCTCTCGCTCTCCCTCAATTTGGCCGGCAATCCAGGCATGTGCCCTGACTGGGAATCCAACCAGTGACTTTTCGCTTCCCAGGTTGGCACTCAATCCATTGAGCCACACCAGCCAGGGCTCAAACTTTCATTACAGAGTTTTTGTTTTTGTCTTTAGTAATTCTGATGTCTAGAAAGATAGGTATTTTTTATTTTAAAAAACATTTTTGGTACCACACAGTTTTGACACTAGTCTCTCTGTAATTTATTTTAAGCCATAGTTAAACAAATCACTTATAGTTAGGGTTAAGAAAAGGCATTCACTTATATTCTTACTTTCGTCATCCTGCTGGTAGCTGATGTTACATAGAGAAATAAGGCAATACCTCTTTTATCCCAACCCTGGTCAGTGCATAGGAGCCGACTACGGTTACTACGCAGAGAGAAACGACGCTGTTAAGCGTCCATAAGAAGCTGAAACTGATGTAAATCGCAACGGTCCAAGGACGACTAGGATTTCTTAGAAAGAAGACGGCCAGAGCAGTGTTAAAGGTGGCAAGCGAGAGAAAAGAGGGTCGCCTGGTTCTGACCTACTGGCCGCCCCTGACTGAAGTGACATCTCTAACAGCAGCCAGGACCCTGAAGCGGCTCTGAACCACTACCCGCTCCCAGTCTCCGTAATGCTTTGATCCACCCCGGATGCTGCAACAGCAAGGGCGGCCGCCTGGAGCGGACCTTCCGGTCTCAGACACAACCCGCTTCCGGTCGAGCCGAGGTTCTGCCCCGCCCCAACAGCCACGCCTGGTACCCTCCCATTGGCTGGTTGGAACTGAACTACATTTCCCAGCAGGACCTGGAGTCAGCGGGTACCTGGAATGGTGCCAGCCCGTCGTGGAGGACTGGATCCAGCCTTCTGCTTTCGGTCTTCCAGGTACAGCCACAGAGAGAGCGGCTGCCTCCAGCCTGGTCTCCCTCTGGCTCTGAGAGCTCCCCCGGTCGCCCTCGAGCCTTGTGTCAACTGCAGACTGCCCGCTCCTAGCAGGGAGACCATGTTATCGCACCGGAAACGAGGCACCGGGCGTGACGTCACAGATGCTGAGGTGCGGAACCTCCCAGAAGGCACCGCGTCCCTGCCGCCTTCCCTAACTGACGGCTCAGCACACCAATAGTGTCCGGCGGCCTGTGAGGACACTCCCAAGGGCGAGGGGAGGGCTCGGCCTCTCGTGCCTAGTTTCCCGGTCTCTCCCAGACCTTGAGTCTCTGGGTCGTTCTCAGCGGGCGCCCAAGGGTGGCAGAGCCTCCGAAAGGTGAGGTGCTCCGCAAGGGTGGGAACCAGGCTTGAGGCGACCTCTGGGGAGCAGAGCGTGGTCTGTTGTTGGAGGAACCTGGCCGCATAGGGAGCCGGGATCGAGCCCCAGGCAACGCCCAGTGTGGGCTTTGCGCTAACGGTGGCCCTTGACCGGTGGGAGAGGTTGTGGTGTGGGCTAGGACCTGTAGGCCCTACTGGGATGTGCCCTGCCGCTTTTACCAGAGTTTTCTCAGCGTAAAGGAGTCAGCGGGCCATGTGGGGACACTTAATAACGATCCTCCGTTTGTTCCTTGAGCCATCAGCTACCCCCCGAGGGGACAGATTCAGGGGCCAAACTGACTTATGCCCTCGGTATTGACCCCCAGATTTCTTGTCTTTTAGCCCATTGTTCTACCAGTATGAGTTAAACAGCTCTTCCCAGTGGAGTTTGCACATCGTATTTCTTAGAACGGCTCTTGATCTTTTGCCCGTTGCCTTTGCTCCCTTCCATTTGGACCTTGTGGTTTGGACACCCTTTGGCTTTCATTCTCAGGATCTTCTCTTCAGGCCTTGCTAAGATTATCCATTTCAGTTATGAGTCCCCTACCCCAGCTTATCTCTCGTTTCTGACTTAGATCTCATGCGGTCTCAGTACTCACTAGTACTTGGAGTGTAGGCATGCTCTGCCTGATTTTGTGGGTAACCCATGATTCTCTTGTCTGCAGCTTTCTGGCAGATTTCCTTCAGTAAGAGGTGGCTTTTGAAACTCTGCAGAAACGAGTGTTGTGTGTGATATCAAGGCATGATGGCTGCAAAAGTGTTTCCTATGCCCCCCAAGCCAAAGCAGTCTTTTATACTGAGAGTTCCTCCAAACTCCAAGCTAGGCCAAGACCTACTTCGAGATGCTACTAGTGGGCCCAAGACCATCCACCAGCTGGTTCTGGAGCACTTCCTCACCTTTTTGCCCAAGCCAGGATTAGCCCAGCCCAGTCAGAAAGTCAAAGAGACCTTGGTTATTATGAAGGATGTGAGCTCAGACTTTCAGAACAGAGGTAAGAACACTTTTCTGTTTCACTAGAAGAGGCTGGTACTTGGGGGCTGAGATAGGCTTCCGTGTTAGTAACAAATTCCTGTTAGGATGGCGGGTATTGAGGAAAGGAGTTGATTCTAGTAAGTCAGCATGCTGGGGGGAGGGAGTATTTTTTTCTCAAGCTGGAGCTCGAGTGGTTTGCTGAGTGTGGGTAAGGCCATGGGATAAAGAGTATATGCATCTGTTTTATAATGTCATTTTTCCACAGACATTCCGGGGGGTAGGGGATATCTTTTTAGGATAAATAAATGTGGATTAGTTATTGAATTGACTTCACTTTATGTGGCATTTTGGAAATTTTGTGCTTGCCGTGGGGATCTTCATACTTTACTTCCCCTTTACCTCCCCTTTAATAGTTACGGGAATTTTCAAAGGTACTTGGGGAAAACATTCTTTGCATAGTGAGGTGACCTTATATGGTTCAAGACGTTGTTTATGATTTGATGTATGTAATTGGGCTCACAGGAGCAGAAAAAGCCATGAGGTGCCTGCCGAAGGAGTGAGGACAACCTGGCTTCAGGGTGTGGGTAGAGTCTCCATATTAGAGTCACCCACTTTTCCAGTAACTACAGCTTCCTCTTTCCCCAGTGCAACCTCGTCCCTTAGTGAAGCTTCTGACCAGAGAAGGAATGCAGCAGAAACAGGAGACAGTATCTCTGTGTTTGAAAGCTGAGCCTGAGGTGGGCTTTGGTTTTCCCATTCACTGTTTGAGTGCATCACCTTCTCTGTTCTTGTTGTCCCTCTCTATTTGGCCAATCTTTGCATAAAATCATACTCTTGGGAGTCAGGAAGGAGAGTGGGACTTGTGGTTCACTACCTTGTTAGATGTTTTTCTTCTGCTTTTCCTCTGGCTCCTCTATGAGCCTGCCTTTCCTATCTGGCTGCATCTGTGTGGGACTGACTGATCCCTTTCACCATTCCTTCCTTCATCTTTGGGTCTCAGTCTTTCTTATCAACAGGGCTGTCAAAGGACTTTGGTTACTAAGAGGAAGGAGGGCCTGTTGGTCTTTCAGGAGCTGGTGGTCTTTGAGGATTTGAATATATTTTACTCCCAAGAAGAATGTGTGAGCCCGGATCCTACTCAACAGCCCACCTCAGAGAAGGAAGAAGACAGTGTTGGGGAGATGGTGTTAATGGGTAAGAAATTAAGTCCCTTATGTGTTCAGATTAAATGCTAGGGGAAAAGCATGTTTTTCTACTTCATCTCAGACTTTTTCTAGACACCATTCACACCAGATAAGCATGTGTTTACACACACATTTAATTTTTGTTTTATCCCATGTAGCAGAGCTTGTTCCAGCTGTGGGTGGCCATTTTCCCTGTATCTTGGGGGCAGCAAGGGTGGAGGGGATTTCTCCTGGTACGTAAGAACTGCAGCCTAATATCAAACATTCAAACACATAGAAAATGCCAGCAGACTATTTCTGAATCCATTTTCTGGATCCAGTGCTATTCTCCCAACAGGCATATTTTAAATTAGTGTTTTTATTGGACACATGACAAACTGTTTAAGTATTTTTTCCCCTTGGTGCTCAATGGCTGTGAAGCCTAATGGTATAAATGAAAATATATCCAACTATTGATGGACGTAATATCTAGCACTTATTAAGCATTTGTGTGCCATTATATGGTAGGCACTAAGTCTAAGTACTTCACAAGCATTTATTATCTCATAATTCTTACAATTGTACTTCGGGGTATAGGAGTTGTTACTATTTTACAGATGATGAAACTGTAGCAGAGAAAAGTTAAGATATTTGCTAAATAAAGGTCACACAGCAGTAGGTAGTAGAGCAGGGATTTGGACTCTGGGAATCTAACATCACATCTTGCAGTCTTGTCTCAGAGCTGTACTGCCTCCTTGCTGAATTTCTCAGAATTTTGTCAGTGAATTTTCTGTGGGGCAGGTGGCTTCATTTGTACTCATTTCCTAGTAATGGTTAACAAGTATCCCCAGTGCTACATATGAACTCATCTCACAGCAGCTTAACCTTAGAGATGCTTCGGCCTTTCTCTAGAAGTACACTGTTACTGTAGAGTCAGGAGCCTTCAAACATTGTTTTGATGAGCACCTAATACTTTTTACCTTGATTTCAGGCCTGTTTGCTTCTGGGGCCGACTTTGAGGAGAAAGTGGGCTTTGTGAATTGCCTGAGGTGATAAAAGTCTGTAATGACCATTGAAGTCTATGGTTTTCTCACACAGTATGGTCAGAGTAGTGCTACATAATGGGCCAGGTTAATTTCCCACAGACTGTCCTGTTATATTTTCTTTATTTTAGGGAAAAGTGTAAAGA
This sequence comes from Mormoops blainvillei, assembly GCA_004026545.1. Taxonomy (NCBI): domain Eukaryota; kingdom Metazoa; phylum Chordata; class Mammalia; order Chiroptera; family Mormoopidae; genus Mormoops; species Mormoops blainvillei. The sequence continues at coordinate 15,688 of PVJD01006402.1, read as the reverse complement.
GATAAGATTTATTACACAAGTTTTGCCTGAGTCTTGGGCAAAGCTAGCATTTATTTTGGGTGACTGGTTGGTGCATATGTTGCCAATACCAGGAACACTTTGGCTATGCACCTTGAGGCCTGGAGACCCAGTGCTCACACTCCCCTTCCTCACCCATACCCTGAAACTGATGAGTTAGAGTCAAACAAAAAATAGCAAATATATGCACGTGATTTTTAAAAGCACTAAGAGTCATTCACCAATATTTAGAAAACACTGCTTGCTTTTTCTTATGCAAGATTGGGTTCTGGGGTTGATTAAAAAGATATCTATTGCTCCATTCCTGCCCTCCATGAGTTTCTGGTTTGTTTTGTAAGATAAGTCATTCACGCCCTGGCAGGTGTGGCTCAGTGGATTGAGTGCCAGCCTGCGAACCAAAGGAACTCCAGTTTGGTTCCCAGTCAGGGCACATGCCAGGGTTGTGGGCCAGGTCCCCGGTAGGGGGCGCGCCAGAGGCAACCATAAATTGATGTTTCTCTCTCTCTTTCTCCCTCAGTTCCCCCTTTTTCTAAAGATAAATAAATAAAATCTTCCAAAAAAAAAAGTCATTCGCATAAAAAGATAAGCAGTGTGAAACTGTTATAAAGAGATATGATAAGGTTGAGGCAGGATTTGGACCAAGAACAATTTGGAAGAAGATGGATTTTATTTCCATAGCAGGAAATAAAATGAGATTATCCTCTGGGTACTTGGACATTAAGGTTTGGAGGTTACGTGTAAGGACATACAGATTTGGGAGTCATCAGCATATAGCTGATGTTGAAATAGTAACGTCAGTTTGCAAAGGGAAAAATGTAAGAGAATGAACCTCATGGGGACGGAAATCAAAAAAGAGCCATTTTTTATTTAAAAAAAATTTTTTTAAAGATTTTATTTATTTTTAGACAGAGGGGAAGGAAAGGAGAAAGAGGGAGAAAAACATCAGTGTGTGGGTTGCCTCTCACATGCCCCCTACTGGGGACCTGGCCTGCAGTGTAGGCATGTGCCCTGACTGGGAATTGAACCACTGACCCTTTGGTTCGCAGGCCAGCGCTCAATCCACTGAACCATACCAGCCATGGCAAAAAAGAGCTATTGATAGAGGAGGACAGAACATGTGTCTCTTTGTCCACGTGAATAACATGAAAACAAGGGGAAATGTAGAACACTTAAATTCTCAGTGAGATGGTTCATATGGTTTTATCTGCCTCTACTGTGGTAAGAGAATATATCTTTACAAGATTGATTCACATTGACTACATGCCTTGCAACAAAGACTCAGGTGGATCCCAAAGAGTAGAAATAACAGAATAGAATCTATCCAGCACAATTAAAAGTTAATAATAAAATTGGTGGGGGGAAAGTCCTAACTGGAAATTTTAAAATCTTAAAAGTAACCTTGAGTCAACGGGGAAATACAAATTAAAATTATGCAATTTTTCCAAAAACACTATGTATAACAATCTATATTATAATGTAAAGTGGTACTCAAAGAAAGTTTATGGCTGTAAAAACATGTATGTTAACCTAGAAAAATGAAGTTAATTAAGATCCTAACTTATAGTTAGGAAAACAAAAAAAGAGGAAAATAATGTATTAATAAATATCGAATTAGAAAAATTAATGTTAAAAAAGAGGAACTAATAGATTTAAAAACAAACCAATTTCTACTGAGCAAATTGAAATATTCAAAAACTAGCATCCCATCCAAGAAAAATGAACAGACTCTGCTTCACAGAAAATTCTTGTAAATCCTTAAAAACTAGACAATTCAAATGCTATGAAAAATTTCAGAGTACATAGAATAGAACTTCCAAATCATTTAATGAAATTAACAAAGATACACAACCTGATAAAAACTGCCGTGAACAAATAAGATTTATTCCAGAAATGCAAAACTGATGTAATACTAGAAAGTCTGTTAATAAAATCTATCTTATAATAAAAAGAAAAATTTAACATCATTTTCATAGTTACTGAAAAGGTATTTGACAAAATACCAACCCCTTCTTCATAAGAACACTTAACAATATAGTACTTAGAGAATACTGCCTTAATGGGGTACTGATTTTTTCTGTCAGCATCTTTTCTTTTTTCCTTTTATTGAGTCTAGAGGGAGGGGAAAGGAGAGAAGAAGAGAGGGAGAAAAGCATCAGTGTGAAAGAGAAACACCAATTGGTTGCCTGTTGCATGCACCCTAACTGGGGACCAAACCTGCAACCCAGGCTGTGCCCTGACTGGGAATCGAACACACAACCTTTTGTTTTGTGGACAACACCCACCCAGCTGAGCCACACCAACCAAGGCTGTCAGCATCATCTTAACCGGAAATACTGTAAGGCATTCCCACTAAAATTAGGAGTACAACAATGAAGCCCACTATCACAACTTCAGTATTTAATATTGTGTTTTGGGTATTAACCAGTACAGTTAAATGAGAAAGAAATTGGATGTATAAGAATTTAAGAGAAAGTAAAAACTACATCTGTTTACATAGGATGTAATTGTGTAGCTGGGGAATACATAGAGGGTGTCTGAAAACTTACTACAGATAATAAGCATTTAGTGTGGCAGTGGGATGTAAAATAATGCAGAAAATGGAAATCATTAGCTTTCATATATGCAAACGCAATCATTTAGAAGATATATTAAAGGAATGAAAAAGATTAAACACCTAGAAATAAACTCAGGAAATGTGCAAAAATTATGAGGAAAACCCTAAAACACGTCTGAAGAACACAGAAGCAGACTTGAATGTTTGAAAACAAACACCATGTTCTTGGCTAGGAAAATTTAATATAAAAAGGTCAGTTCTCTCCAAGTTGATTTATGAATTCAGTGTAATCCCTTTGACAATACCAATAGGATTTTCCCCCTAGAATCAGACAATCTGATACCAAATCTAAATGGAAAAATAAATACAAGTAACCAGGAAAATAGAAAAGAAGAGCAGTGGGATGGGAAGAGTTCTAGCCCTATCAGGTGTTAAAGCAGCCTCTAAACCTAAAACCTGTGTCATAAAAAAAAAAAAGTGTAGTATTGGCATTTGACTAGAGAGACAAGTGGAATGGAATAAATGGTTCAGAAATGTCCTCACATACACTGGGGATTTAGTTTGTGATAAAGGCAGAATCTCCAGACAGCAAGGTAAAGAGGGACTTTTTGATAAAAGGCTGTGGCACAACTCAGTAGCAGTTTGGTGAATCATACCTTATTTTGCACACCAAGAAAAAGTCAAATGGGTAGCAGATTTTAAATGCTTTTTTAAAAAACCTTAAAAGCATAATTAAAGAGTATGGATGAATTCCTGTTATAACCAGGGGATAGAAAGGCTTTTCTAATTAAGGCTCAAAAGTCCAGAAGTGTTGAAGGAAGATTAATAAATTAAATACATAAATAAAAAATAAACATAAGTTAAAACAATAAATTGGGGGATATTTATAACTTAGACAAAAGCCTACTCTTCCTAATTTATAAAGAGCTTCTAGAAGTAAGGAAGAGAAAGTCCAAGTGATTTACTTAGAAATACAAATTACCCTTAAACACATGGAAGTATGTCCAGCCCTACTCATAATTAGAAATGCAAATTAAACCTCCACTGAGTTACCATTTTTAAAATCATGTATATGTAAATCAGTACTGTGACAGCATCTTGGTATTGAGGCTGCTGGGAGATACCTATATTGCTAGCAGGCCTGCAGGCTAGTACAGCCCCTGTGTATGGGAATCTAATTACTCATACTGCAGAAGCATTAACTGTTTGATCCAGCAGCCTCACTTCTGGGAATCTGACCTACAGGCAATAGCAACAGCACACACTCAGAATAAGGTACAGACAGTTATTCATTGTAGTACTGTGTATGAAAACACAAGATTGAAAACAATCCAGGTGTCTCTGCAGGTTTAAATATGGCATGCCCACACACTGTACCATGGTAATCCTATGCACTGGCATATAGTGATTGAAATAAAACAAGCAGAAATATATGTAGTTAAGAAAGAGGCGGGGGGAGAAAATGTATTGCTTAAAGAAACACTAGACTACTAAAAAGAAACTAATAAAAACCGGCACCTGTCTGGGGGATAAATAGAATGGATAGGCACAGGGATTGGATTAATACTTCTCATTGTGTACCTTTTCGCATGTTTCAATTTTTGAACAGTGTAAATATATTAGCTATTAAAATCTTTTAATTAAAAAAATTAGTATATTAAAGAAAAATCATATGAACTTCAATAAATTATTCTCAAAACAGATATTTAGCCCTTTAATATAACCGAACACTTATAATCATTCATAAAACACTGGTGGTAGTACCTTAAAACTGAACAAAATAAAGAAATTTGCTATCACTATTAATATCATTAACTAGGTTTTCTAAAACAAGAAGGTAAGACAAAGGGGTTAAGAAGGAAAAATAGTGGAGCCCTGACCATTGTGGCACAGTTGGTTGGGCAGCATCCTGCGAAATGAAAGGTCGCCAGTTTGCTCCCTGGTTAGGGTGTGTACAAGAGGCAACCAATGGATGTTTCTCCCATACATGTTTCCCTCTCTTTCCCCCTCCCTTCTCTCTCTAAAAGTAAATAAAGTCTTTAAAAGAAGGAAAAAAATATTGGAAAGGGAGGGAACCCTATTTATACTTAGTATAAACCTTGATTTATACTTAGAAAGTCTAAAAAGATCAACTAAAAATTATATTTGATAGTTTTAAAGTAGGTGGATAGTAAATATATAGCTATTGATAGCATTTTTAAAACAGTGAAAGCTCTCATTCAGAGTGTCTATAAAATAGGAAAAATAGGAATAAACTGGAGAAGTTTATTGGTAAATATAAAATTGTTAAGTATTGGAGAGACATGGGTCTAAATGGGAAAACTAAAATCATGTAAAGATAAATGCCCTCCAAATTTATTTATACTGTATTTAGAGTCAGAGTCAAAATTTTTAAAAAGGTAGAAGTGGACGTTTGGACCACTTTTACCAACATTAGACATATTACAAACAAAAGTGTAATATTAAACTCCAAATAGGGGCATTTATGGTGGAACTGTGGAGTCACAGATCCTGCCGGAAGTACCAAGACAATGGGGACTGGGGACAATGAGCATGACTTCCAATTCAAAGTGGTGCTCATCTGGGATTCGGGTGTGAGAAAGAGCAACCTGCTGTGCTGCTTCACCCACGAGAAGTTTATTTTGGAGAGCAGGAGCACCATTGGCTTAGAGTCCACCACCCACAGCATTTAGGTGGATGGCAAGACAACCAAGGGGCAGATCTGGGACACTGCCTGCTAGGAGAGCAACTGTGCCATCACCCCTGCATACTACCGCCGCCCATTTAGTGCACTGCTGGTGTATGACATTGCCAAGCATATGACAGAGAGAACATGGAGCACTGGCCGAAGAAGCTGTGGGACATCGTCGTCATGTAGGTGGGCAACAGGAGCAACTTGCACCACCTGTGGCCTGTGCCTACTGACAAGGCTTGTGCCTTCACAGAGAAAAACTTGTCCTTTATTGAGACCTCAGCCTTGGACCCCATTAACATAGAGGAGACTTTCAAGAGCATCCTCACAGAGATCTACCACATGTCACAGAAGCAGATGGCAGACTGCACAGCGCAGCAGTCCCTTGACAACGTGTGGACATCAGCATGCTGCCAGACTATCTGCAGTGCTACCAGAACCTGTAACTGCCTGCACCAAGTGTGTACGTGCACATTCTCATCCTTTTCCTGCTCCGCACCATGATACCCTTCATGACCCAGCCTTCTCTGTCCCTCTGTGACTGGCTCCCACCCTTCTGTTGGGCTCTACACAGTCAGCTGAGGCTTAGGAAGAACAGAAGTAAAGCAGCACCTCCTGTACCCGCCTTCCCAGGAAAGTTCGAATCCCTGCTGCTACACTGGCCCTTGAGTCCCATGGGCCTCTGGCCAGGGGTCAGGGAGGGTGGTAGGATGGACAGGACCAGCCAGAGGCAAGAGCATGGGCACATCTAGCAGACTTCTTCAGTTTTCCACAGCAGCCTACTGGGAGCAGTTACCTCCCTTCCTCTCTGGCCAGTTGTCCCAACTGGCCCTGGTCACCATCCAGAACTCCCATCTGGGCTCAAGCCTGAAACAAATAACGTGGGGCAGGGCAGACAAAGGCTCCTGACATCCTGCTCCTCACACACAGCCAGCATTGGCACACGCCTTCAAACTTGGCTTCTCCCAAGCATGCGTGAATCCAGCTCCTGCCTGTAGATATATTCTGGGGAAGACAACCCCCTTCCTTTCTTCATACAGTGTAGTCCCCACCCCTCCCTATGCCCTTTTCCCTTTCTGGTCAGGAACCTATTTGGAAGTGAAACAGTATTTCAGTGTTTTCTGTTATATGCTCTTGTAGTGCTTGTTTTTTGTTATTTCAGAGAAACACAAATTCTCTAATACTGATGGAAAAAAAAACCCAAATATATGAATTAACTGTAAAAATTTCAAAAATGGCCAGAAAACAATAGAAATTGATCAGGTTTTGTAAAAGTGACTTTTTTCCCCTCAGTTTAAGTTGTGGAGTTTAATTATAGAAGAAGACTAGAGTTAAAAAATATTTCATCGATAATGATTGACAAAGATTTAGAATTTGTAATATATAATTTTTTTTTAATTTATAAAAGTTTCAGCTTAATAGTTTTCATAAAGTGCAAAATAAAGCTACAGTGAAAAACCATTTTAGCCTTGGCTGGTGTGGCTCAGTGGATTGAGCGCCAGCCTGCGAACCAAAGGGTTGCCAGTTTGATTCCCAGTCGGGGCACATGCCTGGGTGGCGGGCCAGGTCCCCAGTAGGGGGTGCCCGGGAGGCAGTCGCACATTGAAGTTTCTCTCCCTTCCCCTCTCTAAAAAGTAAATTTAAAAAGATCTTAAAAGAAAAACCATTTTATACCTATGAAATATTTTTAAATGATATCTAATGCTGGCAAGATATGCTAAAATTATTACCTACCTGTAGATGGTTGTATTGAAATTGGTATAGCTTCTTTGGGAAGCCTTATGGCAGTTCATATTAAGAGTTGTGATGAAAATTGTCATATGCTTTGACCCGGCATTTTCGTTATCCTGAGGGAATAATTTAAAAAATAAAACAAAAAAATCCATAAGTGTAAAACTGCTAACTACAGAGATTCACATTTCAGCTTCACTGTCAGCCACAAACCTAAGTGGCAGTTTTAACCCTTTATTTTTAGTAAGTTGCCCAGAGTTTAAGGGTCCTACCTATTTACATCATACTTTTTTCCCCATATTGTTACCTAGTATTTATCATCTTATTTTAGGCATTTGGGGGGAGGGTATAATATAAATACAGCAAACTGTACAAATTTTAAGTGTACAACTCAGATTTTCATAAAATGTATACATTTGTCTAACTGCCACCCAAAATTGACTATTCCTAACACCACAGAAATTCCCCATGTGGCCCCTGCCCAGTCACTACTTCCCTCCTTGCCCCCAAAAGATCACTACTGACTTCTACCGTAGTTTTGTTTTATTGGTTATAGTGATCACTTCAATGCCCCAGTAATAACCTACTGTGTGAATATGGCATATCTTTTCTACTTTGGGGCATTTTAATTGTTTATAGTTTTCCACTATATGTAGGATAATATTGTATAATACTATAATATTGTATAATACTATAATATTGTAATATTTAATGTAGTGAGAACCTAGAAGTAACTCATCTTACTGTTCACTTACTAGCCTAAAGATTATAAGTGTTACCCTCTTGTATTTATGTCCTTCATCCCCTGGTACTCAGTTCTCTAAACAGAATATAAGCTTAATGCAAACTTAATGAGTGAACAAACATATGAAGCCTTTTAGTATAGCCTCAGTCACTTCTTTTTTTTTTTTTAATGTGCTTGCATTGTGGGGTATGGAAAGATTTATTGGTCATGTATCCCCCCCTCAATAAGAGTAGAAAAGGAATGTTGGTGGTGATTATCTACCAGTTCTCAGATTTGTGATTGTCAAGTTTATTTCATGAGAAATCAGACCTGTTTTCTTTTCCCCCCCTGGTGTCATATCTCTCAAAAGTTATTAAATTCTCTTCTTTTTTTCAACAGTCAATGATGACAGTAATTCTGAGTATGAAGATCATAGAGAAAAGTCTTCAGATTGTGATGAAATTGATTGTTCCATGGTCTCTGAGCAACGTCCAGATTGCCATAAAGAAAAAAAACTAAATACATCCATTCCAAATGAAAAGAAAATGAGAAATCTTTTAGTTACCATTGAAAATGACACTCCACTAGAGGAACTCTCAAAATTTGTGGATATCAATATTATTGCACTTACCCGAAATCGGAGAACAAGAAGATGGTACACCTGTCCACTGTGTGGGAAACAGTTTAATGAGAGTTCTTACCTTATTTCACACCAGAGGACTCACACTGGAGAAAAACCCTATGACTGTAGTCACTGTGGGAAAAGCTTCAATCATAAAACAAACCTTAATAAACACGAACGAATCCATACAGGAGAGAAACCTTATTCATGTTCAAAGTGTGGGAAAAATTTTCGTCAAAATTCTCATCGTAGTCGCCATGAAGGAATCCATATAAGGAAGAACCTATTTAAGTGTCCAGAATGTGGGAAAACCTTCCCAGAGAACAAAGAATTTGTGTTTCATCTACAGAGTCATGTGGCTGAGAGGCCATATGGTTGCAAAAAATGTGGGAGAAGATTTGGTCGGCTATCAAACTGCACCCGCCATGAAAAAACTCACTCAGCATGTAAGACCCGAAAGCAGAAGTGGGATCGGGAAAAGTCGGATGGTCCTATCTCCACCTGAAATGTTTCATGAGGAATTCTGAATTCCCAGGCTGTCTGAGCCTGGGAGATAGATACGTGAAAACTTCATAATAGCTCAAATTGGATAAATACGCATCTTGCCTGAAGCCTCAAATATTTAGAAAATTCACAGGGAAGAAAATATCCTCAAGGTCTATACCTCAGCATCCAGGCTTTTTGGACTAAAGAGCTTTCCTTTGTGAACTTATACAATAATGTACATACAGGTCACAGATCCCTTTCCCAAGAAAGTCTTCAAATATGAGTCTGCAAAGTGAACAGAGTAACTCTTGTGTACTGAAAGTATACCTATTTTCCCACCACATACGAATCCACACTTGAGAAAAAATAAATAATCCAAAGGTCCTTTTCTGGACTGGTATGCTCCTGGAAGACCCAAACTACTGATTTGTTAAACCAACAGCTTCTATTAATTTGTTAACCCTCTGAGAACACCCTGTTAAAGCTTGAGTTTTGAAAGAGATTGTTTGCTTTGGAATATAGGAAAATATAGCAATTGAATATCAAAGGCTTACTCTGTCATTTGTAATCTAAACTATCAATTTCAGTAACATTTGCAACTTGTGTTTTACAAAAATCCTTTTCACAACATAATTTTAAAATGTCTACATTCTTAACATTTCTCGTTCAGCTAGTAATTGCTCGAACAGCTCTCCGATGCCTTTGCCTTGCCACAAAAGAAGTTTAGATCACTCAGGTCCAGCCACCCACCCCCACTACTGGAAAAGCTCTTCAGAATCTTGTGCCTCTGCTGAGCCAAGAAGACTTAGTAGGAAGAAAACCCCAAGAGCCTGAAAAGGAGGAGGAGCTCATTGGCTTGGAACTATGGTTGCTCAGTATCTTTACCATATGCTTAATTCCCCTCTAAGCAGTTATTAGACCTTTGGCAATGGGTGGTCGCTACCTCACAAGCAAAGCGTTTTATTTTTAGAAGTGTCTCCAGTGGCTAGCTCACATTGCCCCTCGAGAAACAGGATTCCAGTGTCCTCACTGTAGTAGATTTTTGTTCTCTCTGGCCTCCTGATACCCAGATTTTCCTGACTTGTCTTTCCAGAGGCAAGGTCAGTGGTGTCTTCCTGGGACCAATCCTGTGGTGTGTAAGTTTAAGGATTCTCGATCACTTCTACACTTTCTAAGTTTCCCAAATTTTTACATTGGTATTTTAATTGGAATAAGTTGATCCTCTAAACTATTTGAAAAAAATGTGTTAACTTTACAAATTTTGTTTCCAATCCAGAGCCATGCCTTTTCATTTATTAATTCCTGAGTAAAGTTTTCTCATTTTTTATTGTAAACAGTTTTTATTATATTTTTCTAGTTACAGCTCTTATGTAGGAAAGTTATTTTTAATTATGTATTTGTGAAACTAGCCACCTCACTGTTCTTAATTTTCAATTTCTCAGTTCTGTTATTATTTGTGGTTAAAAATTATACTGTCTAAAAAAATTATACCATCTTCAAATAATAGTTTTGTTTCTTTTTGCCTATTATTCTTTTTATTTTTTTTAAGCAGGTTACTCTGAGCTTTGTTTTGGTGCAAAACATTTTATGATACAGTGCAGTCCTGAGTTCTAATTTAAAAACAATAACAAAAACAACCCTGGCTGGTGTGGCTCAGTGGATTGAGTGCTGGCCTGGGAACCAAAGGGTAGCTGGTTTGATTCCCAGTCTGGGGTGCATGCCTGGGTTGCGGGCTGGGTCCCCAGTGAGGAGCTCAGAAGAGGCAGCCACACATTGATGTTTCTCTCCTTTTCTCCCTCTCCCTCCCTTTCCCTCTTTAAAAATAAATTAATTTTTTAAAAACAGTAACAAAAACCAACACTTAAAGACCACAGAAAAATTGTCCCTTATCAACTTTGTATTTCAAGCCTACAGTGCCCTTTAAAACCAGGGACAACACTGGCAACCAATGTTATTCTCTTGCAGAAGGCTTGTCAGGGTCCACTGGTATTGCACAGAAGACTGGCCCGCACACCTAAAGTACTTAAAGGCTGCGTGCTGCGGAGCAGTGACTGGAGAAGGTGGGGTCCCTGGTATGAGATGGTCCTGGCCCCTGCCCAAGGGTCAGGGCCACGGCCACATGGTCCCCAAGGCCTGTGGCTGAATGAGGTTCCCATGACCTAAAGAACCTCCCTGTATCTAGGAGTTGCCCTCTGTCCTGGGCCTCAGCTGTGCAAGGGCCAGTGCAGTCAAGGTTATAGGTGCCTACTGTTGCGGAGGGCGGTGCCTGGACCGGCCGACTTCTTGTGCCTTCACCCTCTCCCAGGAGTACAGGGCCAGGATGCTGCCAAATGCAGAGGGCACCAGAAAACTCTTAGATGTGTCCCCTGCTGCAAGTTCCTGAACCAGACCCGCAAATAGAGGAATAACTGAGACCCCCTCCCCACCAGTTCCTTGCCTGGCAGGAACTTGGGAGCAGGAGGCTGGTGGAATCACTGGCTTACTCGCCACTGCAGAGCCATAACATTTTTATTTCCCCCACCATTGTTTTGAGACTGTCATGAAAGAAAGCAAAGGTTTATGTCACATTCTATTATTCTCTGTGGCACTGAGCTCAGTGTCCCAGCATGGGAGATAGAAAATGTGGATGTATTAAAGAAGTTAGAAGAAAACACTTTAGTCCTAAATTTGAATCAGAAGTATCATTATAAACTCATGGTGTATTTGTATCTTAAGAAAATGTTTCCTAACACTGAAAGAGCCAGGGAAACATGATTAGCTCATTAGTAATGAGCATCATTTCCCACTAAAAGGAACAGGGAACATTAGTGAATTGGCCAATTCTAGGGCTGGGGGGGAAATGCACAGAATAAGTCTAGAACACCTTTTCATACCAGATACCAAGGATGTGATCAAAATACCACAAATTCTGTCAAAAGAAGTATAATAACTGCAATTGAAAAATATCAAACATTTAAATCTTTGAGCTTATATTTAAATATAAATGTTATTTTAAAAATGAAAAATAGAGTTGTCATACAATCCAGCAATTCCACTTCTGGGTATTTATCCAAAGAAAAAAAACACTAATTTGACAAGGATATGTACCCCTACGTTCATTACAGCATTACTAGTAAGAGCTAAGATACGGAAGCAGCCTAGTTGTCCATCAATAGGTGACTGGATAAAGCAGACCTGGTATATTTGAGCAGTGGTATATTATTCATCAATAAACAGAATGAAATCTTGCCATTTGTGACAACAAGAGTGTATTATGGACCTAGAGTGTGTTGTGTTAAGTGGAATAAGTCAAACAGAGAAAGAAAAAAACATGATTTCACTCACATGCGGAATCTTAAAAAAAAAATGAATAAATGAAACAAAATAGAAACAAATCCGTAAATATAGAGAACAAGCTGATGGTTGCCAAAGGAGGGAAGGGTGGGGGTGTAGAAATTTAAAACAAAAAAACCACTTGATCATCATTGGAGTATTAATATTGAACCAGTTCACTCTTTGGAACACTTAATAAAAGGACATGTTCCAGCATTTATCCTGTGTTTCCTATAGAAATGTTTGGGGAACAAAATTGCAGGTGAGAGGAAATTTCTCTTTATAAAAATATTCTAGTCTATGAATGAAAAAAATAATAAAATGAAATATTCACAATTTTGCAACCAGTAATGAATTCATGGATCTTAGCATTAAGTACAAATGCCTGCCTGTTAACATCAGGGGAAAAAAAAAGCAAAAAAACCAGACATACCACTTTATTGAAGAACACACCACCATGTATTATATAGTCTTGCTTGAAAAACTGAACTTGAATCTGACCAAGCCTCTAGATCCAAATTCCATTTTACAGGGAGCAGAGGAATACTTTAAATGACACCATGGAAATACAGTTATCAAAATTCTGACTATGGGAGATGACAGCTCAGTTTCTTCAACAAATATATTGCAAGAATAAATGGCATGGAAGGGGAGCTTACGGTTTCAGAGTTTAAATGATAGTTAAGAGATATAACTGATAGTAATGTGCTAAGATTTTGAGTCCTAATTCAAAAATCTGAAAAGAAAAAAAGGCCTTAATGAGGCAATTAGAAATACTTGATAAAATTAAGGAATTACTCTTAATTTTCTAAAACAATATTATGTGGCTATGTTTTAAAAAGCAGAGAAAGTCCTTATCTTTTAGATACATAAATATTTATGGATGGCATGATGCCTGGGATTTTTTAAAATTTTATTTATTTTGGGGAAGGGAAGGAGAAAGAGAGGGAGAGAAACATCAAGGTGTGGTTGCCTCGCATGTGGCCCCCCACTGAGGACCTGGCCTGCAACCCTGGCATATGCTCTGACTGGGAATCCAACCAGCATCCCTTTCTTTGGTTTGCAGGCCGGCACTCAAGCCACTGAGCGCACCAGGCAGGGCTGATACCTGGGATTTAAAATAAAATAGGCAAGAGAGAAGGTTGAGGGTATCGATGAAACAATATTGGCCATGAATAATTCTTGTGTCTAGGTGATGTATACATAGGCGTTTGTGTGTCTTAAACGGCCACAACTTCGGTGAAAATAGTTACACTTCTGATGCTGCAACTTACGAGCTCTGTATTTTCCCTCTAAATTCTTCTTTAAAACTAGTCAGTTATTTTCTGAGTTCATGGAGCTTTTGATTTTCTCCTTGTGATATCTAACCAAACTCAGACATCAACAATCAATGCATACTACCAACATTCTGCTTCAAAACTTCATTGCTAAGTGCCACAAATACTTTTAAGTCTGCCAAGTTACTGAAGGGAACAGTTTTACCAACTCTTTCACCACTGCACAACCTAGTTACCACTTCCATTCTATAAGAATTTCTTTACCTAATCCTAAGACAAATACCACACATTTTAGGCATTTGCTACAATACTCTTCACATCTGGTACTAAATTAGTTACTGCAGCAGTGGTACTGCAGGGAAGATATCCCCAAACTCAGGGGATTATACAGTAAGCATTTATTTTTTTCACTTATGGGCCCACAGATTGGTCGATGTGGCGCTGCTTCACCCAGTGGTTCAGGTTGGATTCAGTTCATTCATGTGTTGCATTCTGCAACTTGCACTAAAGGGGAAGCAGCTACCTGGTAAATGTCCTCCTTATGGTAATCACAGGAATGCAAGAACCAAGCCAAGCTGCACGCACAGATTTAACCACTCACATTTTGCTTTCTAAGGCAAGTCACACAGCCAAGTTCAAAGTCAGTAGAAAAGTATATGTTACCCGCCCCCCAAGGAAGTGGGACAGTATTTGCCAAACAATAATTATTACAGTGATTAAAACAGATAGAACCCTTGTCCCTGTGAAGCTTACACTCTATTAAAAAGGATAAATATAAAGAACTCAGAAATAGGGGTAGTGTGGTCTGAAAGGATATTCTTGCTCATGTAAGCACATGTAAACAAATTTATATGCAAAGATTTCTTCTGTAGCATATTTGTAATGATAAAACGTGAACTAATGTTGTGTGTCAACTAAATAGGCTGGTGGGGGTTCTTCATTGACTTATTTTGGTAAATTTGATACTTACATGGTGTGCATTTCTTAAAAAGAATGGGGTTAAATCTATATGTATTAATGGAAAAAGGTGAAATGGTTTTGGGGTATCTCTTCTAAAAAATATGTCAATATCATCCTTTATTTTTATCTACACAAAAGAGATCATTCTGTAAAACTTTGTTTTTAAGATTTTATTTTTAGAGAGAGGGGAGGGGGGGGAGAAACATCAGTGAGCAAGAGAAACATTGATCAGTTGCCTCTTGCACGCCCCCACCCTGTGACCTAGCCCACAACCCAGGCAAGTGACCTGACTGGGAAGCAAGCCAACAACCCTTTGGTTTGCAGGTTGGCATCCAATCCACTGAACCACACCAGCCAGGGTTGTAAAGTACTCTTTAATTAGTATCTTGGAAATTCTTTCCACATCAAAACTTACAGATCCTACTGTATTCTTTAAGTGGCTGTATTGAATGCCATTATAAGGATGAATCATAACTTATTAGACTTGAGTAAAGAGGATAATGATACATACCTCATGACCACAATTATTAAATATATAGAAAAAGGTCTTGGCCAACTGTCTAGCACATAATTAGTTTTCAACACGTAGATATAAATGATTAGCATGTTGCGAATCATAAAAGTGGTGTTACAAATTAATGAACTGGACCAATTTTGTAAATATATGAAAAATTAAATTAGATCCTTAGGTACCAATTATTGATTTAAACTGTAAAAACTAAAAATCTAGAAAATATAGCTGAAGACTTAATGACAGAATGGGAAGAAAATATAAAGCATAAGTCTCCCTGGCCCTCGTGTGGCTCAACAGGTTGGAGTGTCGTCCCATATATCAAAACATTATGGGGTCAGTTCCTGATCAGGGCACATACCTAGGTTGCAGGCTCCACCCCCAGTTGGAGAACCTATGAGAGAAAATCAGTCAATATTTCTCTCTCACACTGATGTTTCTGTCTCTCTCCCTCTCTTTCTCTCTCCCACCTCCCCCACCCTTCTTCTCTCTCTAAAAGCAATGAAAAAATGTCTTTGGCTGAGGATTTTTAAAAAATGAGAGAAGTGGAAGAAAACACAAACTAAGTGCTTGCTAGTTTTATTATATAAAATTAAAATATATAATATGTCCAGAAAACCATTAATAAAACCTAAAGGCAAAATATAAATTGTGAAAGCTAGTTTCAGCATTGGCGAAAAGGTGTCTGACATGCTCAAAAAATATTGTTTAACAGTTTACTATTGAGTCAACATTTAAAGAACTCTCACAAATAATATCAACAATTTAAGAGAAAAATCCTCAAGAAAGAAACTATAAATC
>PVJD01006401.1:0-99023 GCA_004026545.1 Mormoops blainvillei | reverse complement strand
TTCAACGACCCCACCACCATAAATAAACAAAAAGGAAAGCAGTTTCTCCCTCTAGTCAAAAATTATTATCCTTTACAAAAGAATTACAAACAAGACCCTCAATGATGAATTGTCCAGTTACTATATATGTTCAGCAAATTTAAATCTTTTTTTGGAAGTAGCCAGGTATTCATTACAAATAAACTATAATTTAGACTTGCCCCCCCCCATTTATAAACCTTGATGGTCAAGTTGATAGTAATAGAAAGAGAAATGCTGTATTATAGCTATCTATAATAACAGAGCAAGCATTTGATCCAATCCTTCTATGGGCCATACACTTTTCTACATACTGAATATCTGTAAGTTGTGTAGTCCTCATAAGAACACTATGAGGCAGTTATTAATAGTTATTGCACTTTTCTGTGCACCAAGGCATAGAAAAGTTCAGTAACTAGCCCAAGGTTACAAATCTAGGAGGTGACAGAGCCAGAATTCAGACCTGGGCAACTGGGCTCCAGAGTCTGGGTTCCAGATCACTTTGCTGGCAGTCCCTCTGTCCCTGGTCATTGGACTGTACAGAACTTGTGTCCTTTTAAATAGAAACGTGCCCTCTGTCCTACCTCCTCTTCTCTCATTCCTACTCTTACATTCTTTGGAAAGAAAAATAATTGGAAACGGTGTTTGTATGTATGAGGGGTATAGGAAAAGAACCTACGGAACTGAAAATTAAATCTGATTTGGTCTTGATTTGTTCTTTCCTTTGTTTGTTGTTTGCAGCTATACCAACACCCACTGTCAATCACTGAGCAGGGGGGTGACAAGGAGTTGCTCCTTCGGAGGGAATGGAATGACTTTCTGGGGTCTGAGTGCTCCTGCCTCGCAGAGAGGGGACAGGCTTTGGTGTTTTAAAATCAGGGATCATCCCAATGGGCCATCAGCATTTGCCAATCAAGCACCCAGATTGACTGTGGGAGAAGGGAAGAGGTGAATGAATGTTTTGTGGGCTTTGTTTGGGGAGATAAGAAGAGCCCTGCCCCCTGCGGATCCCTAGACAAAAGCCTGGGAAGGGGGCCTGTGAAGACAGATGTCTGAGCCAGCCAGTCCAGGGCCCTGGCAGCACGGCAACCACTAAGGGCACTGGCTGATGTGAGAGCCATGGGACTCCTTTTTAAATGAGGGGCTCCTGGGAAAGTTGGCATGTGGAATTGCCCACAGGCCTAGACAGACACCTGGGGGCCGAGAGCCCTGAGATCCCGCCCTATCACTGGTGAAGTTCCCCTGGGCCACAGGGCAACAGGCAGTACTACTGCCATGCAGGCCCGGACCCTTTGGCACCTTAAGAATACTTGCCTGGGCAGCGAGGTTGAGGTAATATTGAAAAGAAGAAAGTTTTTATTCAGTGCCCTTAGATTTGGACAACTCTCCAACAGGCTTCTCAGGAAAGAATATTCCAACAAACACTTACAGAATTATTTATGGAAGTCTAGGCATATGAATTTGATGAGGAGGGGGAAATAGGTAAATACAGGTTTTTATCAGGTATCCAGTATTCTTACCCTTAACAAAGGGGGCCTGGAAGGGAACTGATTTGTCAGGGTTCTTCCTGCCAGAGCTGTCTCCACTTTTTCTGCATTTCCTCAGACTGGAGAAAAGGCTCTACCTCTGCTGAAAAGATATGAGGCACAGGGGAAAGGACAGGGGGAATGAGAGAGCCTATTGAGCCTGGCCAGGGGCTGCCCTGTCTCTCCCTAGACAGAGACAAGAGGCTCCAGGAAGCTGGACACAAGGCTCTCCTCCATTCATTGCTATGCCTGCCTAAGAATGCCTGGCTGATAAGATTAGTTCACACACCAGTGTCCCTGGACAATTCCAAATGATGCAACAAGCATGAAAGAAAACACTGAGAACAGTCTGAGGTTTCTATGTACCCAGACTAATGAAGAGCTCTGCTTTTATGAATCAAATTCCTGAGTTGATAGCTTATGCTGAGGTCTAGCTGTTAGAGCTGGGACAGAGGCCAGAGATTTCTTAGAGTCTACTCCAGAATAGGCTTGGTCATGAGCTACTTGACTCCCAGCCTTTGACAGTGTGTAATCTGTGAGGGAGAGACCGTGCCGTTCTATCCATGGGGGTGGCACCCAGAGTTGGTAGGAGTAGCCATCACTGAGGAAGAGTCAATTCAGATCTCCTTGGGTTACAACTGAGAAGGTGGTATCTGTAGCAAATGAGGTTTCAGAGAAAGATAACAAGACATTTCCTTATTAACCAAATCAAGGAAGACACATTATGTGTATGTTTAAATATTGTAATTTGAATGCATGGTCGTAACTCTTGGATTGGCTTAATCTGCTGCAAGTGGTGTGCCTGTGTGCGAGTGCATGTCCACATATACGTAGACAGGAGTGTGCATGTGAGAGGATTTCTGGCAAGATGCTGCACGACCAGTAATTAGCACTGAGGTGGGCATGTCAGAGATGCTGGTCAGAGTCTCCCCTTATTCCTCTCTTCTTGGGGAATTTGTCCTCCAGAGACCCTAGAAGGAGGAGTCTCATCTACCCTGCTCATACCATACCCCTGGCCCCAGATGACTGAACCACAATGCTCAACTAACTCAAGGGACCCCAGGCCATAGTCAGGGTTGTGCTAGTTATATTTTCTCCTTTTTTTTTTCTCTCAACACATTGACCTGAGACATGGAGATGGTGAAATATGATGGTTATGTAGAATCAAGACTGGGGAAATATGCCAGTGAGTAAGTGGAAAGTCAAAGAGAAGCAGAAGAAAGGAGCAGACACACAGAGAAAAGGAAAGAGAAGAGCCGGGGGCCCATGAGAAGCGAGGGGTCCCAACATCCCAGATCCATTCTGAGTGGCACAAACAGCCTTTACTGCCAGTCTCAGTGTCTGGGAGTTACCTGTCAAATCCCTTTATCCTGACACTAACTACCATTAAAATCCAACTAATTCAAGTAGGATCTGTTCTTTGCAATCAAATAATCCCTCAGACTGTTTGATTGGACAAGATGGGGGAGAAGCACCAAAGACCCAAGAACAAGCATTGCTAAGTGGAAGTTGTTGGAGTATCTGTGACTTACTCTAAAATACTTCAGTAAGTCAGAGTTAGTCATATTATATATGTGCTTTTTTGTTTAGGTTTTAGCTCTTACTCGAAGGACCATCAGCTGCTTTAATGGAAAATTCCCCTCCAAGGTAGTCAGCGAGTATTTTATCAGAAAACCCCACTCTAGAAGCAGCCACCTCCGGAGCTCCTGTGATTCATGTCTCACTGAATACCTGAGGCTTTGTTCATTAGCATTCGAATGTCAGAAATGAATTTTAATTGTTGAAATCAGTTCATTGTTAATAAGTGTGATGAATGTTAGAAATGGACTCCTCTCAGTGAAATTAAGGGTACTCAGGATATGTAGATTGGCTGAAATACTTAAGCTCTGTTCTGTTCTCTGGTCCATGAGCAGTGTGTTAGACACGAGGTATGTAGACAGGGTTTCCCTTCAAAGAAGCACTCGCTGCCCGGCTGCGGTCAGTAGAAACCTCCAACCGCCCACTTCTTCAGGGTCAGCTTCAGTTGCAGAGCCTCCTTGCTAGAGACCACTCTTCCTGGGGCAGCCTTTGTCCAGTGAGTGAGCCAGGTGGCGATAAGGTCCCAGCCACTTTGACCCAATGCGAGACAACACTGATAAACAATATTCAGTCCAGAGCGCAACATTGTGCTGCCTGAGGCATCCTCGAAAGTGTATTATCGTTCAGCCTTTCCCTCTACCCAATCTAGATTCCTTCCCATTCCTCCTTAAAAAAATTTTCCTTAGACTTTATTGAACTTAAGTTCTTCTAACTAAATAGTATTATCTTATTAACATTCATAATATATCATTATTAGCATTAAAAATTCTCTTCAAGTTGTAGATTATAAAGCTCCATCCATATGGAAATAAATAAACCCCTAATTCTGTCATACACTTTATAAACTAAAAACTTTATAAAACTTTTATAAACTTTTATAAAAGGGAAATCAAGCATAATAGGTATAAACTAAGTTGAAAGATCATCTATACTTTTCCTGATATTCAATTATTTGGAGCTTATTTTTTTAAGGCAGAATTAGCAGGCCATATATTTTAACTGATTTCCTGTCATTTGCATTAGTTTCTGGCGATGGTTCCTTCCCCTTCCTTTACAGGGTTTGATCCCTAACAAACATTTTGTACCTCACATATGTGTCTCAGCACCTGCTCCTGGAGAACTCAACTGGCAACAGACGGGGTGGAAGAACCGTCGAGGCTCACCGCAGTGTTTCAGTGCGCTGAGGCTGCCAGAACAAAGCACCGCAGGCTGGGTGGCTTCAACAGCAGGTGTGTATTGTCACACAGTTTTGGAGGCCAGAAGTCCAAAATCAAGATGTTGGAGGAGTTGGCTCCTTATGAGGGCTGTGAGGAAAGCATCTGTCCTGAGCCTCTCTCCTTTGTAGGTGGCTCTCTTCTCCCTGTGTTTCTTCGCATCATCTTGCCTCCATACCTGCCTGTGTCTGGAACTTCACAAGATGTACCATAACACTCGTATTTCTAGCAACATTCTGTTTATGTTGATAGATGTATTCTCTAAGACAATAGAGACTTTCTCTACAGCTCTTCTCTTTCTGAGCTGTCACCGGAATTTTCTTTAACATCCATTATTTCTACCAACAATCTCTTCAAGGAAACTCAGGCTTTTTCTATCATGCACTTTAAATTTGTCCACCTCCGACTCTTACCCAAGTCCAAAGCTACTTCCACATTTTTAGGTATTTGATACAGGTGCACCCTACTTCCCATTTCTAAAAGCTGTATGAGTCAGGGTTCGCTACAGAAATAGAACCAATAGGGAAGAAAAAGAGAGAGGGGGCAAGAGAGAGAAAGAGAGAGATGGTGGAATTTTAAGGAATTGGTTCGCGTGACTGTGGTGAGTAGCAACTCCAAAATCTGAAGGGCGGTCTGGTAATTCAAATAAGAACTGTTGTTGCAACTCTTGAGTCAATTCATGAGCAATAAGGCTGGAAACTCAGCCAGAATCTCTATATTGCAATCTGGAGTCTTAATTTCTTCTTCTTTAAGATATCTTAGTCTTTGCTCTTAAGGCCTTCAACTGATTGGATGAGGCCCACCCACATTATGGAGAGTTATTTGCTTTACCCGAAGTTTACTAATTTAAGTGTTAACCACGTCTAAAATCCTTTCACAGTAACAGTAACACCATGGTGTTTGACCAAGCAGCTTGCCAAGCTGAAACATAAAATTAACCATCACAAGTGTGTACCCTTAAGGGTGGGTCCTGAGGCTTGATCCCGTATAGTCTAATGTCTGTGTATTGGTTAGGAAGAGGTCTGTTCACCTGTTGCTGAGTTTCAGTGCCACAGAGCTCTGTCTTTGATATGCTATTGCCTCTACTTCAAGTGACCCTCTCACTCAGGGCTCCTAAAAGGACAGACTTCTGGGTCTCCCTGAGTTTACCAATGTGTATATACATAATAATTGAAGCTGACGATAAAAAACTGATTAATACAATAAATTTCTGCATGAATCATCAAGTTTGATAGGAGATTTACTTTCTATACAAATTTGGAGGAAAGTTGTAGGGCAGTAGTTCACCCCTATTTACCTTAATTTTCTTTCAATAGCTACCCTCAACTATCAAGAACCTAACAGCGTGTTCCATGACCAAACTGACTTAGGTCAGTTCATAACAATGGTGAAGGAGCCACCACCAGAAACTAATGCAAATGACAGGAAATCAGTTCAAATACATGGCCTGCTAGTTCTGCTTTAACGGGTACATGGTTTCCTTTCAGCTCAGGGGCACTCACATGACTCATTCCCCATTTCATTCAGGTCTGACCATTCAATTGTCATCCCCTCCGAGCAGCCTTCCTTGATGAAGCAAACTGAATTAGCCGGTGGAAACACACATACACACCCTCGCACACATACACTGTCATCTATGATTATGTCCAAATCCTGCTTTATTCCTCTTATTGACAGTTATCAAACCCGAATTATATTTAACAGTTTCTTTGTTTTTCTCCTTTGCCAATATGTAAACATCATTAGGGCGGATGCCTTGTTCACTGCTGTATTCCTAGAGCATGGAACTGTACTGGACATATGCCAGAAGTTAATCATTATGCGCTGATTGAACACATGAATGGACCTATGCAGAATTTACAAAGGTCAGTTGTCACCTACAAGGCACTGGGGCTTTAAGGCACAGAAGAGGCGGTCTAAAATAAGTGGCCAGCTATCAACTTTTGGTCCATGGCTCTGCCTTGCGGACCGCACCCCGTGCCATTCTCCCCCTCTGTATGCCTTGATTCCCAGTCTTTCACACACGCTCAACTAGGTTCGGTTTCTGATCCCCAAGAAGCAGTTCATCTGACCAGCGCAATTGTATGAGACATTTAGCAAGTGTTGTTTTTATGTGAAGTGATATGTTTTGACTCTGCATGGCTCAGTTGGTGTGCCTCAACAGAAACACTGAAATACAGTGACAGGTTGTTAATTAAAAGGACAGGGCCTGGGGAGTGGGGGTGGCTGCCAAGCAGAAAGAGTGTGTTAAATAAATTGATAATGCAAACAAAACTCCAGAGGATATTTTCAGTCCGCACAGAAGGACACTCTGTTTTCAAATATTGCTTAAGTAGATAAGAAATGACTTATCTACCCAAAAATTAATATCAAATACAAATCATTCTTTATTATAGCAATTGTCCTAAGTTTCTATACCAGGTAGCAGTTTGCTAATCTAGTGGTAGCATATATTTGCAAATAAAAAAGAAAAGATATGTATCTCTAACTACATATAGTGGCGGTCATGGCAGTGAGGGTGTTACTGGTATACAAGAGGTAAGAAGTTTGCGTACTAGGGGCATGCAGCCGGTCAAAGAATGCCTTCATGAACCAGCGGTTCCCACCCTTTTTGGCACCAGCGACCGGTTTCATGAAAGACAATTTTTCCACGGACCAGCGATGATTCAAGCACAATACATTCGCACTCACCTCTTGCTGTGTGGCCGGTTGCCTAACCAGCCACGAACCGGTACTGGTCCATGGCCTGGAGGTTGGGTACCCCTGAGGAACCACTCAGGGTCATAGTGAGGACATTGAGTTTCTCAGTGCAGAGCCAGGTTGGGCTTCTGCGGGTGAGGCTGTGTTGCCCACGGAACTGAGTGCATTCCGGACACACTACCCCTTGGCTGCAGATGCCCCACCGCTCCCCACCGCTCCCACTGCGGCTGTCCTTGGTGCTGCCTGAGAGGCCATGGGCTTCATTTAAGCCTTTGGTTCAGTCGCTCTCTGTCGGTTGGCCCCGAGTGTGGGAAACTCACTGCATGTAGGGACTACGGCATGGGGGACGTGAAGTGGACAGAGAGCCAAGAGAGTCTCCCCCATTGGCCAAAATGGTGGCAGGGGGAGGTTCTTAACACCGAGCATGAGCAAGGCTAGCAAGATAATTGGATAGAGGGAAAAGCCTTCTTCCCACTTTCTGGTTCCAGTTTGGGTATAAGACCCAGGAAGGCAGGCACGTGTGTCATAGAAATCGAAATGGTGGCAGGGAGAAGTACTGGACCAAAGAGGCCAGTCTAGCCTGAAGAAAGAAGGGACTGGTTGGGAGGTGGGCCCACCTGAAGCATAAGAAAACCCCTGGTCCATCCCATACCCTAAAGCTAATATATGTCCCAGGGGAACAAAGAAACACTCTCGGCTTGTGGCTGGCTTGCTCATGACCTGCACTTGTATGGTGCATTCGTCTGTTTTCTCCGTGGGCCATGTGGCCTTAGCTGCCACATGGCCTTAGCATCTATGTGGCCCATAGCCTCCAGGAAGAAAATGCTCTTACTGTATTGCTGAGCAGGTGATGCATTCACTGGAGCATTCATACAGCCTTGCAGGTGTAGCAGCCACATGACCTATGGCTATGACAGCTCCACACATGGCCTCCAGGAGGTAGCCTGACAGGAACGTCAGCCAGGAACAAGCTACGCTACCTGGGCCACTTAGCAGCCACCTGCAGGTTCCAAAGGACTGCACTCTAAAGTAGAGCAGGAACCCTGGACACTGGCTTTTGTTTTGGTCTTGCTGAGTTAAGTTGGACCCTTTCCGTGGTTTTGCTGAGGAGGGGATCTTTGAGACAGGAGTATCCCCTTCTCCCAGATCATTCAGCATCTGAGTAAAACCCCTTTCCTTTTCCACCAGCATCTGCTTCATGAGTTTGACTTTTGTGGTGTCAGGCGGGTGAACCCCCTTTTTTGTTCGGTAACAGTGGTGATGGTGGTGGCGGTGACAGTGGTGGTAGTGATGGTGACAGAGCAGTATGAGTTAACGCCACTAAGCCCTTCCTATGGACCACTGGCCCTAAAAGATGAACTACTGAGGATCCCCGTTCCACCAGTTTTGGTTTCAACCTTCTCTGTAAGTTCAGGTTTCATAGACTGTGTTGGGATTGGCAGCTGTACAGAGTTGACCTTCTCTCAACAGGTCCTTGCTTTCACTGAGTTTAGATTTGGAGAAATGGTGCCATCCAGTGCCGCACAGGAGACTTAACTCTTTGAGCTGATGGACCTGTCTCCCACAGCCTAGTTCCCACCCCACCCCAGCCACAATAAGTGGTCAGGCACACCATACGCCAAAAACTGGTGGGCATGGCCCAGTAACGTACTGTAGGAACAATGCAAATATCATCAGAAAAAAATTTTAAAATCCCTTTTAAAAAATAGCAATAGGATTAAGATTTAGCAATAAGTTAACACTGTACATAACATGAAACTCAGCAAGAAATGGGGAAAAGAAATTTAACAGAGTTCTAGATACAACTGTGAAGTGAAGCTAGTTATTGGCATGACCTTTGCTTGCACTTTGAGTCACCACATTTCTGAACCTCTCATACCCCTCCAGGCCCACTGAGCAGTAAACCTTTCCACCATTGCCCACCTAAAGCCCCATGTCTGTTCTCTCAAGCCTGTCCTCTTTGCTTTTTGCAGTACCAGCCGGGTTTCTTGACTCTCCCTGTCAAGTGGAAGAGGTGTATTTTTAATGGAAAGCTTCAATGACTTAACGATGATCGACAAATCTATAGAGTGGCAAGCCGGGCTGGTTGGGGTGAGGCTTTGAACAGGAAGCATTCTATAGTATCTCTCAAACCCCAGGCCTGCTCAGACTTCAACCACGATTTTGTTTTTCATGGAGTATATATCTTGATTTAGAGTTACACATTTAAACGTTTGTGTAACACCGGCCTCCCCAACTAGTCGGTTAGGTCCATGGGGACAGGGACCAGGTTTGTTTTGTTCACTGCTAAATTCCCAGGGCTTAACACAGTGCCTGGCACACAGTCACTCTCTGCTGGGTGCTGGAGAGAAGAGCTGGTGCACATCTTCAGTGATATTTGGTATTGGGAGTGGAGACTGAGAAGTGTGACATATGACACCAAAACTGTCCATCAGAAGAGACATGAGACTTTGCCCAGTCTTACGATTCTCAAGTTGTTTGACCCCAGAGCCCTTGCTTGGCTCATTTGAAATCTTCTGCTGGAGCCCCCTCCCCTTTCTGCACTCTCTCCACTGGGCCCAGCCAAGCCTTTAAAAGGCTCTGGGCAGCACAGTTTGAAAACAGATGGCCCAATCTCTTCATCTGACAGAGAAAGAAACCCATGGAAAGCAGAGAAATGTGGAAAAGTGACAAAGGTAAGAGACAGAAAACAAACAAACCAAAAAATGTGTCAGAGAAGGAAATTGCTCTTCACTGTGGTTCAGGAACAGCCGTCAAGGTTTGTTCTCCCCCATCCAGGAATTCAGTGTGAGAAACAGCCAGCCTGGCCTGGCAACGAAGGAGGCCCGGAGAGGGCGTCGGGGGCCTGGCGTGGAAGCGGGACCGCGGCCAGGAGGTGGCTCTGCGGACCCCGATGATTAAGAGGGTGTGTGCGCTGTAAAGGGTCCATCTGGGAAGGAGCAGCCCCGTTGAGATGTTAAGGACAAAGGCTTTTCTGTCCTTTGCCACCCGTGAGGCAGCGCTTTTCTGAGCAGTTCTAATTATAAATCCCTGTCCTGCTAAGATGGGTAAACTTGGCAGCATGCTAGATCTGCCTTGTGTCTTCACTATTTCTCAGTTGGTTTAGGTTTGGCAAAACCCCAAATGCATTTTGCCAAGCACTCTTTTCCTTAATTTCTAATCCCCCGAGTGGCTTAAGGGAAATTTCATCCATATGTTTCTGAGTCATTTACTGTGAACTCATCTTTTGGTAAAAGAAATATGTTCTCAAGCTAGCACAGTCCAGAGAATAGCAAAGTTTTAGGTTAAAACGGGTCATGCTTTCTTTGGGAAGAATTTCCCGGATCTTTTCATTATAAGAAGGAAGGAAGGAGAGCAACATTTCCAGCTCTCACATTCTTTCCCTCTCCGCACGTCCTTGCCTAAGGGCATGCAAAAAACCTTTCTCTAGTACTTATGAAGTTGCTGAATGCCATATTTGTGTTTGGATCTAAACGAACCCTATAGATTTGTAGTCTTAGACACAAGTTCTTATTTTTAACTTATGCTGGAAAAGAAGCAAACACACTGCATCGCAGGTGCATCTCACAGCTTGGTGAGATAAACATTATCCTCATACGTAAAGAATCTGAGACAAAAAATATTAAGTAACTAGGAAAGGCATGTACTTAATAAAAGACAAAACCAAAATTCAAATCTAGGGCTGCCCGACTCCCAGGTTCACCTTCTTCCACCTGACTGTGCTCATCTCATGCACAGAGGGAATGGCCAACGCATTCCAGCTGACACTTACCACGGACCTAATGGTGGATTCTAGTCAGTCTTTTTTGTGTGTGTCAGGTCAATAGGGACTAGACTTGACATTACTGAAAAATAATTACCCTTTTTTGGTTGCCTCAGGAGAGCTTGGGATCCACCTCACTCACCGTGGCAAGATGCCATACATAAAAATTGTGGGTCTTAGAAGCGAAGTTGATGTTACTAATAATGATGACGGGCCTCCAGGAATAACTATCAGCTTATAGAAATTACAGGCAATAGAGGCACATGTTAAGCAATATTGTGAGGATGCAACCAGCAAAATCAAGAATGTTGAAAATTTCGTAAGGCGAGTAGCCCAGCTTACTTAATAAATAAATGGCAAGTGGGGAAAGAAAGAGGGCAAAGAGGTCTGTAGATTGAAAAAGCCAAGAGCCCGGGTCCGTGTGACTCAGTTGGTTGGAGCCTCCTCCCATACACCAAAAGTCTGTGGGTTCAGTCCCCGGTCAGGGCATGTACGTAAGGCAACCAATTGATGCTTCTCTCTCTTCCCCACCCCCCACCCCCTTCTACCCTCTGTAAAATCAGTAAACATATTTTTAAAGTTTTTTTAAAGACAAGAGACATTTCAGCTGAATGCAGTGTGTGGGTCTTATTTGGATCCTTATTTGAGTAAGCCAAGGAATAAAAAGAAATCATGAGATAATCGAGGAAATTTGAACACTGCTCAAATATTTTAAATATGAACAAGTTGCTTTTATTTTCTAGATGCGATGATAGTATTGTGAAGACATTTAAAAAAAGAAAGATAGGCCTTATCTCTTAGAGATACTACTGAAGTATTTACAGCTGAAACAACGCGTTGATACTGTTACTGGCCAGGGGCCTGGCCCGGAGCGGGTCTGCCCAGGGCCAGCTGTAGCGCGTGGGTTCTTCACTTCCTGTAGGAAAGGCTTCGCAATGCTAGTCCAGGTGACTGTGATGATACATTTACTAAAGCTGGGACAGTGAAACAAGGAAGGGCTTAGCATAGAAGCAACAAGAGAGCCTAGGCTGGGCCGCCTGAGCTCCCTGGGAAGTCAGGGAAAAGGGGGCCTTGGGGACAGGTCCAGGGGATCAGCCTGGGATGAGCTGCTGCTGCCCATTGTTCCCCTGACTGTAAGTTTCGGGGCTCATTGGAGTTTAGGAGATGCACACCAGCTGGGGAAGAAGAGAGGGAAGAAGAGGGGGAAGGGAATGGCGCGGGAGGGAGAGGCTCTGGGTTCTTTGTCTTGAGTGGGTTCTTTGTCTTGAGGCGTTTATCTCCTGCAGACATGAATCTTAGGGGAGGTCTCAGGGGAGGCTTTCAGCAGAATATGCGTCAATTTTCCAGGTGTGCTCTTTCAGGACTGCAGTCTCCTCTATTGGTCAGTGCCAGGGCAGGGGATCCTTAGTCATTGCAGCTGATCCTGGCTTTGCCCACCTGGTTTTGCTGCTTTTCTGGTCCTGGAGCTGAAATACAGCTGAGGTCTAGGTGTCATCTCTAGGGGAGTGACCTTCTGTATCTGGCTGTAAATTGCTTGGTCATTGTGTTCGGCTTCTGTCACAGTTTCCCTGTTCCATTTACCAAGGAATTTTCCTAGTTTCTTACTATCCTGCCTCAATGCCTTGAACTTGTTAAGTAATCTGGGGTGGGATGAGGAGGACAGTGGGAATGGGGTGGGGGAAGACAGATAACAGGAGATTGGCCAAGTGTGAATATCTACTGAAGCTGAGAGATAGATACAAAGGGTTCATTATATTAGATAGACATGTATATGTTTTAAAGTGTTGGTAATAAAACATTTTTAATAATTATGATGATCAAACTTATTCTAATTAATTAGAAATTTCCACTTTCAAATTTGTACCTTAATCTTTACAATGACTCTATGAAGTCTGACATGAGTATGCAGTGGGTTTTTATGGTGGTAGTCATGGTTTAAAGGGAGGAAGGGAGGGAGGGAGGGAGGAAGAAAGGAGAAAGGAAAGAGGAAAAAAGGGAGGAAGGAAGGGAGGAGACAGGAAGCAAAGGGAAAGGAAGGGAAGAGAAGGAAAGCGGAGCCAATGAAGGAGAAGGGAAGTTACAAAGAGAGCCAAGTTTCTGAACATTCGAGCCCCCAGATGCACGGCATTTGTGTGGATTCAAACTTGGCAGCTCGCCTCGCTGACATTTCGGCTGTAGAGCTGAATTGCAGGTGTGAGCCTGGGGGCCCGAACTCTTCAAAGGTCAAGTACCACTTCACCTTGGCTTTTGTCCCTGACTCCATAGAGTTGCCCTTATGTTGACATTTTAAAGTTGCTCTGAATAATCTGCACCACGAAGCATATTGGACAGCAAGAGGCCAGTAAACTTGTGAGATTCTTTTTAAAAAATAATTTCCAGGTAGTTTATTTGCTAGATGAATTTACTGAGGAAGCGATTTTGAGTGATCTTAAGACAGCATCACATGAAAATGACAGTAAGAACTTCAGATTAGGTTGTATGACATCACATAGTTTCTTTTGCAACTTTTCGAATGAGCATTTTCTAATATACACACAGAGAGTGCATGCTATGACATGCTCTCTTGATACCCAGCTCCAACAGTTGTCACTCGCCATCTTGTTTCATCTATGCCTTTCCTTCCTCTGCTCCTGATGAGTCAAAAACAAAGTCCAAGCATCATTTCATTTCACCTGTGGAACTTCTGCATACATCGCTTCTTTTCATTTCTGATTCACAGGGCTGATAGATGACCCTCAGGTTGATTTTCAGAGTGAGGAGTCCCCCCAGAGATAACCAGAGGCTTGTGGATTTAGAAGCCGGAGGCGACTGGGATGTGCAGTTGGCAGAGGCCCTGGGGAAGAAAGGCAGCAGGTGCTGAGTAAACACTGCGAATGGCAGGTCAGAGGTCCAGAATCATGCACGCAAGCTGCAGTTTCAAGGAGGGGGTTCCCTATCAGATGTCCAGAAGGAGGCTGGGGCAGGTTATGGAGGAGAGCAGGGTGGGGTCTGGTCTGCAGCTGTGATCGCCACTGGGACCCAGGGACATGATCAGCCCAGAGCTGCCAGGGAGGGCGCTGCTCCAGGAGAGTCAAGGTCAGGGAAACTGAAACTTGTTCACTTGAACTGTCAAATCATTTATTTCCGCCCAATTTGATAGAAACCTTTCTAAACCATATTACACACCACTCAGCCTCCTTGAGGAGGGAAGCACAGGAAATATTTTGCCTGTTCTTGATGACCTAAAGGAGTTATCATCAAGGACAATTTTGTGCTGACCTCAAATATGGTCACGCCTTCAGAGACTGAGAATTGTTTTACACATGTGCTTCTAAATCTAAAGGCCATGAGACTTTTCTTTTTTATTTTAATACATCAAAGTGAATGTAGGAGGGGTTGTCTCTTCTCTCCTGTTGGTTGTCCCTTTTTACAGCTAGCAATGCACCTAACCTTAAGAGCCACCTTGGGTTCGCTTCTAACTTGGTGCTTTGAACCAGGTTGTGAGGGTTGTTACACCCGCATCTCAGGTAAGAGTAAACTGACTCTGAGTGAAAATCCAAGGGGTTCGGCTCTGAGTAAAGCGTATGGACTATGTGACATCTATTTTGTGTCTTCAGAGTCTCTTTGTGGCTTACGTTTTGAGTTATTAGCTGAGTCCCGGGCAGTTAATACTTCTGTATTGCTCACAGCTGATTGACACAAGATTTAAAAAGAACCTAAAATCAGATCTCAGCATGTCCCAGAGATAAGAAAGTATGACAAGGCATAAAAGGGGCAACCAGCAGCCAGAAAATATAGACACGCCATGGCAAAAAGCATCCTCCTAGATATCCGTGGATCTTGGTGGGCGAGAGTTTAGAATGAAAGCAGTAATTTTTAAAAGTATGTTTTATCCAAAAGAAGTATCTCTAATACTTAATTTAAATACGCAAAACTTAATTTAAATACGAAGACATCTAAATAAGAAAACTACATCAAAATCAATAAGTGTAGGAGAAAAAGATGCTCATCCCAGGAGGTGGATGCAAGATGATTTCCCAAAAACAGTATGAACTTTTGGATACAGATTAGAGAGCAAAGCCAGAGGATCTCAACTCCCCAGACATCTGCTGTAAGTTTCAGGGGCACACGAGAAGAACCGGCTATCTTTCCAGTTATGTGACTGACAATTCCTTTGTTCAGTAAGGAGACCCTGTATTTTAGACTTCGTGTTGACCAATACAGAGGTGTAACTGGTGCGCTAGAAATGGGAGACATCTTAGGTGCGGTGCTCATGATGCCCTAGGGTTCTTAACGACAGGAACGCATGGCGCTGGCAAACAAGGGGTCTGGGCATTAGGAAAGAAGGTTTTCAAACTGCAGGGAAAAAACAGTAGATGTTATGAGTTGAAGCCCCATAGCATTGACTCTCAACACTTACAGTGCAGCAAATCATCTGGGAAGCTTGTTCATTGAACTTCCCGGGTTGAGGTATAATGTACATAAATCAAATGCACAGGTATAAATGTACGTTTAAAACCTCACTTTGAAAATGAGTTTCAACAAATGCAGATGCTTTGTAACCCACACTGCTATCAAGATATAGGCCATATCTGCCTCAGCTGGTGTAGTTCAGTGGATTGAGAGTCGGCCTGTGAACCAAAGGGTCACCGGTTTGATTCCCTAGTCAGGGCACATGCCTGGGTTGCAGGCCAGGTCCCCAGTAGAGGGCAAGGGAGAGGCAACCACAC
Source organism: Mormoops blainvillei (assembly GCA_004026545.1). Lineage (NCBI taxonomy): Eukaryota > Metazoa > Chordata > Mammalia > Chiroptera > Mormoopidae > Mormoops > Mormoops blainvillei. The sequence continues at coordinate 83,515 of PVJD01006401.1, read as the reverse complement.
ATTGATGTTTCTCTCCCTCTCTTTTGCCCTCCCTTCTCCTCTGTCTAAAAATAAAATAAAATCTTTAAAAATATATATATATATAGGCCATATCTATTGCCCCAGAAAGATCCCTCATGAACTTCCCAGGCATTCAGAGAGCCCCTTCCCAGTGAGACAGCATAGTAAGAAACTAGGAAAATTGCTTGACAAGTAGAATAGGGGAACTGAGACAGATAACTGAACACAATGGCCAAGCAATTTACAGCCAAGGGTGCAGATGGTCACCAAGGCTGAAGGCCTGGCTGGGGCAAAACTGGGAAACAAGGAGCTCACCTCCAGGGTAACCTGTCCTCCCCTGACCTTTTCTCCCTGGAGATGACACCCAGGCCTCAGTTGTGTTTCAGCTCTAGGCCCAGAAAAGCAGTAAAACCAGGTGGGTGATACCAGGACCAACAGCAATGACTAAAGACTCCCTGACCTGTCACTGACCAGTCAGAGAAGACCATGACCCTGAAAGGACATGCCTGAAGAACTCATGAATATTCTGCTGAATCTCTCCCTGAAAACTCCCCTAAGATTCCTGCCAGCAAAAAAGAGATAAAAGCCTCAAGACAAAGGACACACTTGAACTCGAGCGCTCTCCTTCCAAGGAGCAGCCAGTGCCATTTGCCTCTTCTTTCTTCCCCCACTTCTTTCTTCACAGGCATGGGTCTCCTAAACTCTAAGGCAATGGGTAGCTGACAGCTTGTGCCAGGCTGATCCCCTGACCTGTCCCAAGGCCCTCTCTTCTCTGACTTCCCACGGAGCTCAGGCAGTCCAACCTAGGCTCTCCTTCTGTTTCCTCTGTGCTAAGCCCTTCCTCGTTTCTTCGTGCCCAGCTTTAATAATGCATCCTCATAGTCACCTGGACTCATGTTGTAAAATCTTTGCTACATGATGTCAAGAACCCATACACTACTCCTGGCCTTGGGCAGACCAGCTCAGGGCCACGCCCCTGTCCAGTAACACTAAAGGCAACCCCTGTTCTGATTTATTTTTCTATATCCTAATTCTGCCTATTCTAGCACTTCATATATGTGAATCATATAGCAGGTACTCCCTGTGTATGAATTCTTTCACTCAGCATCATGATTTTGAGGTCCACCTGTCATGTGAATCAGTTCTTTCCTGCTACTGAATAGCATCTTATTGTATAGATAGACCACAATTCGTCCATCCATTCCCCGGTTGAGCAACATTTGGATTATTCCAGTTCAATGTACATGTTGTCACTCCTCGTGGATAAAAACCTAGAAGTGGTGTGTTTGTCATTGGGTAGGTGTATTTTAGTTTATGAGAACCTTCCAGACCAATTGACAAAGTGGTCAGACCATTTTGTTCTCCTGGCAGAAGGGAGTGAGAGTTCTACTTGCTCCGCACCCTCATGTGGTCAGGGGTTTGTTTTCTGCTACTGGTTGATATATCGTTTGGTTTTGAGTTGCGTTTCCCTGATGACTACTGATGTCGAATACCCTCATGTGTTCGCTGGCCATTTACATATTTTCCTTTGTAAAGTGCCTATTCAAGCTTTTGGTCAGATTTTCAACTGGGTTGTCTTTTTATTACCGAGTTGCAGGAATTGCTAGGATATGCTGCTGGCTATAAGTCCTCTGTCAGATACGCGTGTGGCCAATACTTTCTCCCAACCTGACTCGTTTCTTCTTTTTCTTAATAGTGTCTCTTGATGAGCAGGGGTTTTTTGCATCAAATGTTCTGCGTAATTTTATTTATTTGTATTTATTTTATTTTTTCCATTCCCATCTATCCCCCCATACCCTCTTCCACCTTCACCCACCCCCCCACCCACAGTAACCACCATGCCAATGTTCGTGTCCATGAGTTCTTTCTCTCTTTTTTCCTTTTTGTTCAATCCCTCCGCCCCCTCCAGCCTGAGCAGAAGTTCTTAATTTTGATGAAGTCCATTTTAAGACTTTTTTTCTTTTATGGTTACCTGGGACACCTAAAATAAAATATCCCTGCCTGGGCCCACCCCAGAGATTAGGTTCAATTGGTCGGTGTTGGGGCCAAGCATTGCTGCTTTTTAAAGGCTGGTGGAGTCCTTCCAGTGTACAGAGAGGGGTAATAACCCCAACACTAAAAAGAAATATGACTTGAAATGTAGAAGGCTCTAGAAAAATGAAGCTTTGAAACTGTACTAAGACCTAATCCAAATGAACATGGAGGAGGTCCCTAAAACCTTGCTGTGTTAGCACAAGGAACGTCTCAACGAGGAGGTGGAGTGAAGAGCGGGTAAGGACAGGATGTCACAGAAGAGGCTGGGGTACTGCTCCCGCTCTGGCCTCAGGCCTGTACGATACTAAGAGAGCAAAAATAGACCTGATAAAATAGTGTCTGAGGAAAATCGATGAATGAGAGGCACGATGGCCTGGAGTAGACGGGGGACAAATGGTGGAACTGCCCAGCTGCAGTCTTACTTCTGCGCTCAATGCCTAGAAGCAAAGACTCTCCAGCACCGGTGAAGCTGAACACAGACGGCTGAGAGGGAACCGAAGCGGAAGATGGACACAGAGATAGTGAGAGAGCCCAGAGCCGCTCCGAATGAGTCCAGGTCTCTGGGCCCCCTGAATTACAGCCCGGGAACTGGATGACTTTGCTGAGGTCACTGAGGAATCATGCTGAAATCTCTGAAAATCATGGAGCAAGGGAACAGTGCCAGAAAACCCAAGATGAGAAAATGTCCAAGTTTCAACTATGGGGCTATTAGAAATGTCAGGTCATGGCAATGTCCAGCATTTGCCCTGAGGAGGTGTCCCTTGAAGACTAGGCAGCTCCAGGCACCTGTCCAGGAAGCTCACAACCGCCCTGCCCACAGAAAAGCAGCTTTAACCAGGTGACAGGATTCTCCTCTCTCGGGCGCATCTGTGAACACAGGCCTCAGTTGGGAACATGTTCATTCCTCAGAAGCTGTGATACTGATTTCTTTGTCCATGACAAGCATTAACACCAGCCTCACACTGGTGTTCACTGGGGCACAAATCCCATGATACCCATCTGCTGTCTCCACAAAGAGTCCTTCAAGATCAAGTGTTCCACAATGATTCCATCCATCTTCTTTGGTCCTCTTTGTGCAAAAATAAAACCAGCTCGCTAAGGCTTCAAAATGGCTAGAAGGCTTTCCATGGCAACCCAGCTGCACTTCTCTCATAGGAGTAATAATCCTATCATTAATTACTTACACTTATTGAGCACCTACTCTATGATAGGCTAGTGTTTCTCAAATTTTAAAACTCCTGAGTCCTCAAGAATACAATTTCAGCCCCACAGAGATCCATAGACCCCTGGTTTGAAAAGCACTGGATTAAAAGTTAAAGGCTGGTAATGCATAAACTGTGGTACATCCAGACACACAAAAAAAAATCAAGGAATCTTCGGTGCATATTACTAAGTGAAAGAAGCCAGTCTGAAAGGCTATATGAACTATATGATATTCTGGAAATCACAGAGACAGTGAAAAGATCAGTGGTTGCCTGGGCTGCAAGAGGGATGAACAGGGAGAGCACAGAGGATTTTTAGAGCAGTGAAAGTATTCTTTGTAATGATATAATGGCAGATACATGCTGTACATTTGTTCAACCCCATAAAATACACAGCACCAAGAGTGAACCCTAATGTAAACTATGGACTTGGGATGATACCGGTGTATCAATGCAGATGCATTGATTGTAATGAATGTACCACTCTGGTGGAGAAGATTGATGGCGGGGAGGCTATGCATGTAGGGGTAGGGGGTATATGGGAACTCAGTACTGCTGCTCCATTTTGCTATGAATATAAAACTGCTCTGAGAAAAAATAAAGTCTATGGTTTTTTTTTAAAAGAAAGTTAAGAATGGAAAATTTTTTGTAGAGAACATTTAGGCTCGTGAAATTATATCCATGAACCCATTTGAAGAAACAGTGTGGCCCTGACTTGTGTAGCTCAGTTGGTTGGACGTCAACCTGTAAAGCAAAATGTTGCTGGTTCAATTCCTGGTCAGGGCATGTGCTTGGGGTGCCGACCAGGGCCCGGTTCCTAGGGCAAGTGTGAAAAGCAACTGACTGATGTTTCTCTCTCACACCGATATTTCTCTTCTTTTCTTTCTCCTTCCCTCCCCCTCTCTCTAAGAATAAATAAATAAAATCTGAAGAAGCAGTATGTGAGGTGCTTCCTATGTATTATTTCTAACTCTTTAAATCATCTGCAGGACATATGTTATTATTCTAATTTTAGAGATGATTGAACTGAGACAGGATTAACTAAATTGACCAAATCACAATGTTAGTACCAGGCAGGACAGGATGAAACTCAAGCCTTCCATGTGAATGAAAAACCCATGTTCTTGACCATGGCACCCCGCTGCCTCCCACTGCAACCTCAGCTTACCTTCTGAGTACTTACCTGGCTGGCTGCAGCTTGTTCAGACCATTCTCAGCCTGGCTTTCTTTGCATGCTTCTTCCTTCATCCCAACTGTGCTGCTGCCAGGACCCACGCTGGCCAGCCTCTTTCTGCACGCGCCAGCCCCTTAACGAGCACTACTTCTACCTCCAGCTTCGCTTCTCCCCTTAGCCTCACATGTACACCAACCCTGCCTGGCCCAGTCCTGTCCAGCAGCAGGAGCTGGGTCACTGTCCCAGTTTAAAGTCCAATCATAGCAGTTGGAGCCATGAAATGGAAGAACCCATGGCCTCTTCTCCTGCTACTAGAGGAGACCAAGTCTTCGTCACTTCCAGATGATGTTGTCCTACTATCTAACATCAATTATAGACCAACATTGGATACCACCTAAGAATTTGAGATGGTAGCTACTACATCTTTGGGAAAAGGTTTACATTCCCATCTCTGGTGCCTTTTGAAATGAATGGGTACAATATCAACACCTTGGGTGGTAGCTCTCAAGTAACAGAAGAAGGGAACAGTCATTAGCTGCCTCATAAAGTAAAAATGTGAGCCCAATTTCAGCATTGTTACAAGGAAAACTATCCATAAACAACTGCATCAACAAGGCCTGTATCATAACTTCCTCTCTTCTCGAAGACGTGGGAGCAGGTGGTTCATACTTGTCTGGGAGCCAGTTTCAGTAACACTGTTATTCTATCTGTCCAAAAATGGGTAGCAATATCTGTTATCTGTTTAAATGCCTTCTGGAAGTAAGCAGGTGCTGCGCCATGGCAAAACAAGGGGTCATTAACTGAGCTTCATCTCCCAGAGTCCTAGCCATGGTCTACTGAGGTACCTTAGAGAGGCTGGTACAGCTCAAGGGCATCATTCTCCCATGAGCCAAGACAAACACCATGAATGTCAAGGCCATTCGTGATTTCATATTTGAGAACATGTGCAGTCCCCAGAAGCTGTGATACTGATTTCTTTGTCCATGAAAGGCATTAACACCAGCCTCATGCTGGTGTTCACTGGTGTACAGGTCCCATGATGCCCATCTGCTGTCTCCACAAAGAGTTCTTCAAGATCGAGTGTTCCACAATGATTTAGTTTGCATCCATCTTCTTTGGTCCTCTTTGTGAAAAAATAAAACCAGGTTGCTAAGGCTTTGAAATGGCTAGAAGGCCTTCAGTGCCAGACATGAATGGCTGCTTCCCAATTCTCTAGGCCAGTTTTTGGCAGGCACATTCTCCACTGGATTACTCTTTCAGAGGCTTTACACCTACCCAGATAAGTGGTAGATACAGACATAATAGACTTCTGACCTCTGCCTAATCACTAAGCAAGTTTCCTATGCTCACCAAGCAAAAATTTTATTAATTTGGTTTCATACAGAATTGTCTACAAGCTAAAAATATATTGATTAGTGAACATGAATAGCCCTTCCTCTTAACAGTTATCTTTTTCAAAATAAGTTATTTGATAATCCTCCACTCTATAAGAAATGAATCTGTTTCCTATTGCTACTGTTAACAATAACCACAGACATAGCAGGTTTAAGAACATGAAATTATTATCTTAGAGTTTTGTAGGTCAGAAGATTAACATTAAGGTGTGGGCAGGGCTGTATTTTTTCCAATGGCTCTACAGGAGACTCTATTTCCTTGTTTTTACCAGCTCTTAGAGGCCGCTTGCATTCCTTGGCTCTTGGCCCCTCCCTCTATGTCCAGATCCAGAAATATTACATCTCTCAGGCCCTTCTTGTGTTGGTCACATTTCTTTTTGTGTGTGATCACAACTGGGAAAAGTTCTCTATTTTTAGGGGCTCACGTGACTACACTGGGCCCACCCACGTAACCTGGGATAATCTCCCTATCACAAGATCCTCACCACAGTCACATCTACAAAGTCCTTTTTCCCACGTGAAGTAATATATCCACACAGTCTGGAAATTAGAACACAGACATCTTTGGGAAGGGCATTATTCTGCCTACCACAAAGATAAAAGGTAATCTTAATGCCATTTATGCTTTAAGTGCCTCTCATAATCTCAGGGTTTGTGAATTAGAGTTTATGAGATTGGTATCATATATCTCAGTTTTTTTAAGGGAAGAACCATCTTTCATTTGTTAGATTTAGCAGCATCACAGAACAAATTATTTGTCAGAGCATTTGCTAAAGCTTTCAATATGAGATAGGACTATCATCTAGGGTAGAGTAGTGCATGCTCTTTTGGGAAAAAGATTTCAAGTATATGTTAATTTCTCACCCCTTGTCTAGAAGGCCCTGATTTACAGGTTAAATATAAAACTGTAGAAGTAAAAAAATTTTTTAACTGGTAGAAGTCAAATTTCTGGGTCTTACCAACTTCAAGTATGACATCCAGATGGATCAACATGATCCTCAAAACACCTTCCCCCTTCAACTCCAGGTCATTAGTGTTTGAGGCTTCCCACCAAAAACAAAACAAAAAAAAAAAACAGCTGTCTGAAACGTACACCTTTCAAGACTCAATCACTGGATCTTCGAAGACCTGAACAAATGAGTTACCTCAGTTATGACTCATAGCAGCCCTTCCTGGAATGGGGCTGGGGGCTTCATCATCACAATTGAACCCCGTCTGTCCTCACCTAGTCTGAAAACCAACAGCACAGTGAGACAGCAGGAACCTAGTATCCCACAGATCATTCTCCTTCTAAGAGATCTAGACTAGCGCTGTCCAACAGAGTTTCCTTCAGTGATGGAAACATTCTGTAATGAGTGCTGCTCAGTACAGCAACCACTAGCTACTTATGGTTACTGAACATTTGAAATGTAGCCAATGTAACTAAGCAACCAAATTTCTTATTTTGATTAATTAATTTAATATAAACACTCACATAGAGCTACTGACTACGGTATTGAACAGGTCATATACACATGTAGACCATCTAGGGGAAAAGAAGAACTTGGTCACCAGGCTTGATTTTGATCCTGTTGATCCCATCTAGAGGGGTAGGGATCAGGCCCTCGCACGGATCAGGGCAAGCTCAAGCACTTCCAGAGTCCGGGAGGCTGAAACTAAGCATCAAACCTACTGATTCAACATCAATACCCAACAGCATCAAGAGCATCCAGAACCACAGGTTTTCTGTTCTGGCTCGCAGGACAACCTGGCGCTGTTCAAGGCAGCAGGCTCAATAGGCAAGAATGCCCAGGAATTTGCACAGCTCAGCCTTGCTGTCGTTGCAGCAGCAAAAGGCACAGACCATGGGCACTGCTTGGCCACTGTGCCTACCCCAGGGTAAACTTCCTATCTAACCCCCAACACCTAGATAGAGTGGTCATACCTTACCTCTCAGTTTGCACCTGCCATTACATTTTGTAAGTTGGAGCTTCTAGCAGTTCTAGGAGATGCAACAAAAATAGACATATTCCAGGAGTGTTCCTGGGTCAACTCTTCACTCAGTCTCTGCCACTTGCTCAGTAACTGAACCCAGTAACTGGGTTATGGGTGTAACTGGTATTATCATGAGCTCTCCAAGGCAGAGCCTTTCACTATTAACTCATCATAGTGACTGATGCATTCACTACCATAGCTTATTTCTACCTGACCCACAAGAAATCCATGGTGGCTATATCTGCCCATACATGCGTGTGAAACACATTTTATTTTTATAAATACTCTCACCTGTGTTGCTTCCTTAAAGTAGCTCCCATTTATAACCCAATTTTTGCAAGGCAGAAGTTTAAAGATCACTTTTCCTCTGTGTTCTACTGCCACCGTCACTAAGCGATCACTGCTCCTTACAGTTAAATTTTCCCTGTAACACCCATTTGTTCTGCTACATTTACCCCAGTTCCTGCCAGCCCCAAAATCTCTAAAAGCCATCAAGATAGGAATAACTACCAGTTCAAACATCCTGCTGACAGGCCAATTTATACATAATCTTAACCAGATCAGGTCTGTCTATAAGATTAAGCTGAACAAACTGTCACCCAGGAGCCTAGCATCGATATTCACCAAAATCCCCCAAATCCACCCAATTCTTCCATATACAAAACTCTAAGAAGACAAGTAATACTTCCTAGTCCTATTTTCCATTGTCTCAGTCATCCATCCATTCTGATGGACTGGAGCTGTATCCCCACCGCAACATTTACCCCTTTCATCCTCATGCCCCCTTTGATGCCACGCCACGACCATAGCACCAACTGCCTCCTATGCTAGCAAAGATACTAAAGGATTTTAGCCAAAAAAACTTCAGTTCCCTGTGAACAAGGATATCTGCCCTGGCATTATACTTCCTACATTAAGGACACCTGTATAACGATGCCTTTCTCTCACCAGTAAGTATCACGTACTAGTAGACTAAGCCTTGGGTAGAGGGAAATTATGTCTCAAGAGAGGCAACTTTTAGTCGTGACTGATGTGGCTCAGTTGGTTGGGCATCGTCCCAAAAAGCAAAAGGTGGCCGGTTCAATTCCTGGTCAGGGCACATGCCTGGGTTGCAGGTTCAGTCCCTGGTTGGGGCATGTTTGGGAGGTTAACTGATGGATGTTTCTCTCTTACATCGATGTTTCTCTCCCTCTCCCTCCCTTTCTCTCTCTAAAAATAAATAAATAATACATAAATAAATAAAATCTTTTTTTAAAAAAGAGAGAGGACTTTTTAAGGGGATGGTCTTCAAAAAGGGCTGTCCTCTTGTTTATACTGAATGTATGAATATATGAGCAGTCGGATTCTACAAACATTGTCTGTTTACCTCTATGTGGCAAGAACTCTGTGTTAAGCATCAGTGATCCCAAGATATTTTCTGGTCCTCAAGAAACTCACAATCTAGAGGAGAGGCAAACAAATAAATCAACTATTACGCTATAGTCATTATGTCCTATGCAAGAAATAAGATAACAGCCCTCAGAGAAGGTCAGCTCCTCACAATGGGGTGGAGAAGCTAGTGGTAGGCTAGGAAGACATTCCGAGGGGACTAGCAATTGGTCAGGTGGATGGGGTTGGGGGACAGATATTTCTGGCATCAGAAGCAACATCTTCAATGGCATAAAAGAGAGCAACTACAATATGACCATGCAGACCATGGACTGCCAGAGCCTGAGTTGTGAAATATGAGGTGGGAGGGAGTGGAAGGTGAGGCTTCCCAGGGAGGGGCAGCTATTTCCAGCTAAAGGCCTTGATTTTATTCTGAAGGTAATAGAAAAACTACTGGAGGATTTTTAAGCAGGGGGGAGATATGATCAAGTTTGTGCTTCAAAATAAGGACTCAATCCGTGGCGTGGAGACTGAACGGGAAGCCAAATCTCAGAGGCAAAAGGACCGGCGCGGTAGTTGTGTAGTGGCTCAAGAGTGAGATAACAAAGCAATGGAGAGAAATAGGCAGTTTTAGGAAATATCAGTTTTAGGAAATAGAAGTAGAAATATTTGAGGTAGAAACGAGAGGGTTTGGTAATTAAATCAGGTGTGGGGAGGGGGCAGGAGGATTCTAGGAGGACACTCAGATTTCTTGTTTGGACAACGGACAGTATCATTTGCTGAGACGGAATGAAGCGGTCCCATTACAGGTCCCCGTGAGGCAGCTCACTCCTCCAAGGCCAGTCCTCACTCCTATCTTTCATTAGCTTCACCCCCCCATCCTCTGTTTCTTGGTCTCCGGTTTCATTCGAACCTCAGCCTCTAGCCTTTCCCTACTCAGCTGGTTTACTCCCTGAAGAAGCATCTGCCTTTGTTCCAGTCTTGATTTTCCGCTGCCCCTTGATGCATCCTTAGGGTAGATTCTTCTAATCAACTCTCCACTCTAACTGACCAGCCCCAACACCTCTGCACCTAACTGGCCCCTGAAGCTGCCTTCACTCACCACCGCTGCTGGCCTCGGTCTTGCCTGCCCCACCAGTCTCCCCTGCAACACATCCCAGCCTGAACCCAGCCTGTTGAGTTTCTCAGAGCCCGACAAAAATATGAGTGGATATCAATCCACAAAAAAATTCTAGAACATACTCTAAAAGAGATGTTTGTAAACCAAAGTACAAATACTATCACTGAGCATATGCTTGAATGAGTGAAAACTCATTCCAGAGCTTAGGAAGGGCCTATCTGTATTCATTTTCCTCCCGTGCACTCTACAGATTGTTTTTCCTTTATTCACATTGGGCAGGCTCTCCCCGGGAAAACACGAAGCAAGATGGAGTGCAAAGACAGGTGAAAGGGGAGAGTGATGATTTAGCTGCTTTACTTTGTGCTATGAGGGGATCTACTTCCATAAAGTGAAAATCTTCATAGGTGTTTTCCAGCTAACAAAGCTCTGAACCTAACAACATAAGTGAAATAAAGTATAATTTACAATAGTTTTTAACCCCCCCCTGCTATTAGAAATATGAAGAATTATTAGGAAGAGGGATTACCTGAATTATTCATTGCTTCAAAAAATAATCATTGATTTTCTATGATGTGCAAGGTTTGTAAACTGCCTCCCAGCAATTTACAAAATAGTGGGATGCCACCAGAAAAGGAATTGGAGAAGGAACATTATGCATGTCAAAATGTTGGACACAATAATTTATTAGCTTAAATTACATTATAGTTGTACAATTTGTAAGCCTTTTTCAAATGACGAAATTCAGTGCTGTCAAGTTATTGAAAACGATATACCCACACCCTGCTGGTAGCAACGTAAACTAATACAATTTTTTTACCAAAGCATTTTGAAGGTACACTCAAGAGCCTTAAAATATTCGCCCTCTTTGATCCAGTAACTTATGGAAATTTTATTTTAAGGAAATAAGCCAAAGGAAGTTAAAAGTTATGTAAAGAAATATTTTCATTGAACACAATTTCTAATATTTAAAGCTTGGAAGCAATCAAAGCAATAAAGGAGTATTAAAGTAAATTATAACAAGGCAATTAAATGAAATACTTTGAAATCATTAAAATGTCAATAATAAAGAACTACAGAAACATGACAAATATGGAAGATAAAGTTCTGAATTAAAAAAACAAAACAAAACAGACTTCCAGCCAAGATGGAGGCATAGGTAGATACATTTTGTCTCCTTACACAACCAAAAGAAGGGCAACAAATTTAAAAACAAAAAATAACCAGAACTGCCAGAAAATCAAGCTGTATGGAAGTCCAACAACCAAGGAGTTAAAGAAGAAACATTCACCCAGACTGGCAGGAGGGGTGGAGATGGGCAGCCATGTGGAGAGGACACGCAGCAAGGCTGCCGCTGGTCGACCAGGGTGGGCAAGGCAGTGACTGGCAAACTGGGCAGTCCATGCGGATAAACGGGGAGGAACAACTGGGGAGTGAGACAGACTGTGCAACCTAGGGTTCCAGCAGGGAAAAGAAAGCCTCAAAACCTCTACCAGTAAAAACCTGCGTGGGGGTGGGGGGAGCGGTTGCAGCAGTGGGAGAAACTGCCAGTCTCACAGGAGAGTTCGTTGGAGAGACCCACAGGGTCCTAGAAGGTACACAAACCCACCCACCTGGGAATCAGCACCAGAAGGGCCCAATTTGCTTATGGGTAGCAGGGGAAGTGACTGAGAGCCAGCCAGGAGCCAAGCAAGCGGCACTGTTCTCTCTCAGACCCCTCCCCCACATACAGCGCCACAAGGCAGTGCCGCGGGTTGCCCCGCCCTAGCACATACCTAAGGCTCTGCCCCTCACCACACAATAGGCTCACAGACACGACATTATATATACATGGGCCAAGTGAAAGAACAGATCAAAGCTCCAAAAATAGAGTTAAGCGATGAAGAGATAGCCATCCTCACGGATGCAGAGTTCAACACACTGGTAATCTGGATGCTCACAGAACTGGTGGACTGTGGTCACAAAATGGAGGAAAAAGGGAAGGCTATGCAAAGTGAAATAAAGAAAAATTTACAGGGAACCAACAGTGAAGGGAAGGAAACCAGGACTCAAATCAACAATTTGGGGTAGAAAGAAGTAAACATTCAACCAGAACAGGATGAAGAAACAAGAATTCAAAAAAAAAAAAAATGAGGAGAGGTTTAGGAACCTCTGGGGCAACTTTAAATGTTCCAACACCCAAATCATAGGAGTGCCAGAAGGCGAAGAGGAAGAGCAAGACATTGAAAACTTATTTGAACAAATAGTGTAGGAGAACTTCCCCAATCTGGCAAAGGAAATAGACTTCCAGGGAGCCCAGGAAACTCAGAAAGTCCCAAAGAGGTTGGACCCAAGGAAGCATACACCAAGACACATCATAATTACATTACCCAAGATTAAAAATAAGGAGAGAATCTTCAAAGCAGCAAGAGAAAAGGAGACAGTTACCTACAAAGGAGATCCCATAAGTCTATCAGCTGATTTCTCAAAAGAAACCTTCCAGGCATGAAGGGGCTGGAAAGAAGTATTCAAAGTCAGGAAAGACAACGGCCTACATCCAAGATTACTCTATCCAGCAAAGCTATCACTTAGAATGGAAGGGCAGATAAAGTGCTTCCCAGATAAAGTAAAGTTAAAGGAGTTCATCATCGCCAAGATCCTTGTAATATGAAATACTAAAGGGACTAATCTAGAAAAAGAAGATGATCAAAAATATGAACAGTAGAATGACAACAAACTCACAACTATCAACAACTGAACCTAAAAAAAAAACACAAAAAACTAAGCAAACTGCTCGAACAGGAACAGAATCACAGAAATGGAGATCACATGGAGAGTTATCAATGGGGAGGGGGAGGGGCAGAATGTGGGAAAAGGTACAGGGAATAAGAAGCAAATGGTAGGTACAACATAGACAGGGGGAGGTTAAGAACAGTATAGGAAAGGGAGAAGCCAAAGGACTCATATGTATGACCCATGGACATGAACTAAAAGAGGAGGGGGAACTGGGCTGGTTAGAGTGTCACCCCAATACACTAAGGTTGTGTTCGATCCCCAGAGAGGGCACATCAAGGATCAGCCAACGAGTACCGAAAGAAGGGGAACAACAAATTGATGTTTCTCTCTCTCTCTCTAAAATCAATAAGTAATTTTTTAAAATTCTGAAAAAGTTTTCTCCATATCTTTTTATGGCTTCACAGCTCATTTCTGGTCATTTTTATTATATCATTATTTTGTCCTTAAGTTGTAAAAATTCAATTCCCAAATATTCTGTAAGCTCTGATACGTATGATGTAGCAGGGAGGAAATGCTATTTAAAACCATGACTGTGGCCACTTTAACATATTTGGACATAAATTATCTTTACAGTAAGAAACATACCATGTGGGCCTGGATGAGACTTTATGGGTAAGATAAGCAAGCTCTGGGCATGGCCTGGGAGGAAAGGGGAAAATAAAGAATTAGCTAATTCCTCTCTGTGAGGAAGTAACTGGAATTTGGGGATTGGAGGATGTAGTTAGCTGGGCAGAGAACAGCTCCTGGGGAAGAGCAAACCCGAGAAGACAATGGCAAGCCAGAGCCTTAAGGGGACGTGGCCTGCAATCGTAATAAGGGACAGGTCATTTGCTCGTGATGTGCTGTGCTCCAATTCCTCCACTTGGACCGAATTCTGAGGACAAACAGGCCCTGTAAAGCAGGGGGTGATGCAGGCCAGTTAAGAGCAGTCGCCACCAGGACACAACAAGCCCAGGTAGTAGGCTGAACAGGAGACCACAAACCCTGAGGGACAGTCTCGGGAAACACAGAGGAGGGCCCAGCCCTCACACAAGGGGAAATGGGACTGTGCCAATTAATACGGACACACAAGAGGAGGAACCCACAGTCTGTATCACTTCTGTTACAGTGATGCAATGTCTACCATGCAGGAACAGCACAATTCTATATTTGGCCTTTCTAGAACATTCTACTGTGATGGTGGTTACAGGGTGGGGAAGTTTTGGGAGGGTTTCCTGCCAGATAGTTTAGAGGGTCCAATACATTAGGCTAAAATCACAATAAAAAAAGTGTGCATTGAGTATCCAACGGATGCCATGCATTCTTTTAAATAGCCAAAACAGCAATTTAACTGCCTTGACATTTTTTTCAGACTAAAATTATTGCAGCCATAATACAGAAATAACTTTGGGTCCTCAATCATCCGTTTGTGCATTGGAGTGGATTGAGGATCCCTTTCTAAGGCGGATCTTGGCCCTGCTCCTCCGTTTGACCTCCCGTTTCTGAGCTGAGGTCACGAGCACATGTGGCCCGAGCCCCTGAGCAAGAGTTAGGTGGGCCCTATGCCACCTCAGCCGACGGGGTCCACACCGCTCTGCACTGACGGACCCCAAACAACACCTGCCTGTCGGGACTTACATACACATTTTCTTGAATTCACTGGTGCTTAAGATTTGTCAGGCTCAGCTGCCAGGGACCACCACAAGGATGCTCAGTTCAAGCAGCCTTCTGGAGTGACAGAGGGGCGGTAGTTCCGGTTCTCAAGCCTGCCTGCCCAGGTGGGAAGCCTGGCGAGGGCTCATGAGCTCAGGGGCCCTGGGCCTGTTTTCTGGGCCTTGGTTTACTCATCTGCAAAACGGGGATGATCCTATTACCAATCCCAAGTGGTTGTTAGAAGACTCAAATGAGGAGATACATGCAGAGGGCCCAGCGCTCTCACGGGCCCTCATTATGCTCATAAACATCAGCTCTCATGACCCTGGTTAAGTCAGAACAGAGGAGAGCACTGTGCACGGACCCTGTCACAGGCCTCTCAGGGCAATGCTTTCCAGTGGATTATTCTGTGGCTTGTTGCCATTAGCCTCTGTTAAGGGACAGTCGGTGGCACTTGTCACTGGGTTTACCCTAAAGAAGTTGTTGAGGACACCGTTTATAACACTGTAGTGTGCTCCACAGAAGGACTCTAGAGACCCTCCTTTCCACCTCAGCCGGGGAAGCTGCCTGTCCTGAGCACACCATTTCCCTCTTGTAATCATCATGAAGGATTCACTGATCAGGTCTCTCTCTTCACGCTGGCCCCGACAGAGCTGGTATGACTTTGTGGTGGGTGTTTTTGTACGGGTCTCAAATCTGGCTCCATTTTACCACCCTGCCCCTTGTTTTCCTTATGCTGCATCATTCCCTGCCTTGTCACATTCACCATCATCATCATCATTTGCTGAGCACCTACCAGGGGCCTGGTTTGTGCTGGGAACTTCACATGAACTGTCATTAATATTCTCCCAGTTCTACCAGGAAGACAGCACTTCCATTTAAAGATAAAGAAACGCAGGTGCAGGAAGATGATGGGATCCGTCTAGGTCCCGGGGATTTCAGCCACATTGTCACACACGCCTAACCGATGCTCTCTCCCAGAATGGGAGGCACTTCTTTATACTGTCGTAAATCCTTTATGGAACAAGTTGTAGTGCGAATAAATCAATCACATTTTAAATGATGTCTTCCCTTGCTAGTTCCCTTCTGTAACTGGTGGAACTATGAGTGTGGTGTCTGATGCTTTAGAGCCCCTTGCGTGTCCCAGACACCCTGACTAACAGCCCTGAGGGTAAAAGGAAGAGATCAGGAAGCGGCAAAAGCACAGGGGAATTCTGCTCCTGGTGCCAGAGACATGACTTGATGATCAGAGGGCCTGCCTCCCTTGCGCCCCCCAGGCCCCAGGAGCAATACCAGGACTGATGGGTTTGCACCTGCGCTGTGCCACCGGCTGCCCCAGAGGAGATCCGTTATCTCATGTGGTCCTTGGGCTTCTCCCGTGTGAGGTGTGGGGTTGGGAGATGCTCCCCCACGTCCCTGCAGGAGGTAGCATGACATAGCAGGTAAGATCCAGGCTCTGGGGTCTCTTGCCCGCGTTTGAACCCGGGACTACTTCCTCTCTGGGTACCTCAGGTTCCTTACCTGTAAAGCAGGTATAAAAATAATACTAAAACCTTCTTGTGGGGAGGTAATAGTGTACCAGTTCAGAACACAGAACCAAAAGATCTTTGTTTTAATCCAGGCTCCGACAGTGGCTGAATGACCCTGAACAAGTTGTTTTAACATTTCTGAGCCCAGTTCTCCATCTGTAAAATGAAGATGCTGGTAGTTACTACTTCAGAGGAGTACGAGGAAAAAGCATAAATTAATATATAGAAAACAATTTAAACTACACTTTGCATACAGTAAGCTCCCTATTAACTGTTAGCTATCACTATTACTGTGCCTGCAAAGTACTTAAGAGTGACTAGCAATTGATGTTAGCTATTATCCCCTCACATAATTAAGACTGAACTACAAGCAGCACTCCGGGAAACACTGGTCTCCTCCAGTACGTGCGCGGGCAGGGAGTCAGTGCAGTTCTTTGCATGGGAGACTGGGTGCACATCCTCCCAGCTCCTCTGGCCTTGCCGAAGCCAGGAGGGATGGTGGAGGGTGAGGACAAATTATCTTAGATGCATCTGGAGAAGGTTCTCTCTGCTCCTTGAGAACCCATCCTTTGAATTTCCAAAAGTACTAAATTCACATGCTCAACTCTAAGCTGCACATAGGCCAATTAGCTTCAAGACCTAATGACTGAGGATGTGTTTCTTACGTAAAGTCACATAAACAAATAGAGCACATTCTTCTTCCTTTTCTAAGTAACTCAGTCACCTAGGAAGAAGTCCATTTCTGGTTAGGCTGGTTAAGCTGGTTATGCAGGGGTGAGGCTGAGGCAGTGAGGGCGGGGGGGGGGGGCACAGGGGGGGGGGCGGTGCGACAACATGGGACCACATCAGCCTTTTCTCCGCCGGCTCCTCACAGCTTTTCTCCTCTCTGCCCGCCTGAATCATTTCCCCTTATTGTCTTACCTCTGGGCATTGGAAATTACCTTGGCAAATTAGAGATGAGGTCGGAAATACACACAATAAATAGACATTTATTGAGAAGAAATTCTAAAGAGAAAAAAACAAACTACGAAAACAGAAGCTGGGACCTGGCTGGGTAGGTCAGTTGGTTGGAGCCTTGTCCCGCACATCAGGATGATGAGAGTTTGATTCCTGGTTGGGGCCCATGCGGGGCAGACGGTGGGTCAGGCAACCGATCAATACTTCTCTTTTGCATTGATGTTTCTCTCTCTTTCTCTCTCTAAAACCAATAAACATATCCTTGGGTGAGGAATTTTTTAAAAAACCCTGAAGCTGGGACACAACAAAACGTTCCTAAGACTTCAGATAAAGTAACAAGCATGACAGAGAAAGACGCACACAGAATAGGATTCGAGAAATCAGGAAGCATGATATATTTATTATTTAATTTTTATTAAGTGGTCATTGCATGCCAAGCACATCCGTATCATATCATTCAATCTTCGTAGAAAGGTGGATACCATGATCTTCATCATGTATAGATGGGTAAACTGAGGCTTAGAGAGGCTTAGAGATTTGCCTGCTTATTACTGTGCCCAGTATGAATCCGGAAAGACTGGAGAAGATTCAGAAAAGATCCATAAAGATAAACAAATCTAAAATTCAAGGTTTTTTATCAAGAGATTAGAAGTCAGAATTGTTTAGCATAGTGAAAAGAGGGCTGCAGGGAATTGCAGAGTAGAGGAAAACGTTGTATTTCAGTCTCTTCCCTTTTCCGAATAGGTCCTTGAGTGTCCCAGGGATGTGGCTAGGGAACTAGCCCTGTCCTCCATTCAGAAAGAGTTCGCATGTGCTCCGGCCAATCAGGACCGACTGTCTCTCATACGCACTCCCCACAGTGAGTGATGAAAGGGTGGGTACAAGACCTGATTTGAGCCAATGGAACATAAAGTGTATTTTCTGGGGTTTTCCAAGAAGAAAACATTTGTTCTCTTCCATGGGAGCTGCCCCGAAAGACATTCTGTGTCCACTGGGCCTGAATAAGGAAGCATGCGGCCCTGAGTGGCAACGATCGCTGACTTGTCTTTAAATATTCATTGCTCCTTTTGTCTGGGGAATAAGAATGATTCAATTTCCAGCTGGGCATATTTAAGTCCAAAAAAGATTCTATTTCCCAGTCTCTCTTCTGACAACCCTATGTGACTAAGTTCCAACCAATGAAATGAAAGCAAAAGGGTTGTGTGGTACCTTCAGAGTCTTCTTATAAGAGAAGAGGCAAGCCTTTCTGATGTTCCTTCATCCTTCCTCGGCCTAGAATGCAGATGTAATGGTTGGAGCTCCAGGAGTTATTTTGGACCTGCACGTGACCTTAGGGAAGGGACCAGTGCCCTAAGATGTGCAGCATCAAGTTAGACATCTGGATCCAGGACATGATGTAGCCACTACACCAGCCCTGGACTGCCTGTGTCTGCATTTTTCCTATATAGGGGAGAAATAGACTTCTATCATATTGTAGCCACTATTACAGTGGGTTTTCCATCACACTTAGAAAATTCAGTTCTAACAGATGGACCCAGACTTCTGCTGACAACAATCTTGCAATTATAAGGGGAGACAGGCTTGGAATAAAATGGATAACAAGGGGAGCAGAGAAGAAACACAAAGAAACCAGACTTTTCAATCCATCTTGGAGCTGCTGAGCCAAGCTAACTTTATCATGGGACTTCCTAGTTACATGAACCAATAAATACAATTTATTTTTTTAAGCTACTTTGAGTTGGGGGTTTTGCCACTTGCAGCTGAAAGCATCCTGGTGGATACATGCTTAACAATATTCTTAAGGAGGTAATACACTACTGAACAGTATTTCATTTCCAAAGAAAGCAGTATAAGCAGAAGTGTATTTAAAGTGCATCTGGGCTTTCCTTACAGCAGAATCATGAAACACATGAATAAGGCCTGAGTGATTTTCAAAAATCACTTAACGTTAACTGAATCCCTACAATGGGCCAGGTATTTGATGTAAATTATCATTCATTTCTACAATAGTACTGAATGGCAGAAATTATTCTACTTTACAAAAGGCCCAGAGTTTCTTTGTGTGTGTGTGTGTGTGTGTGTGCATGTGTGCATTTTGTTTTGTTTTGTTTTGTTTTTAGAGAGAGGGGAAGGAAGAAAAAGAGGGAGAGAAACATCGATTGGCTGTCTCTCATCCGGGACCAAACCCTCGACCTAGGCATGTGCCCTGACTGGGAATCAAACCAGTGGCCTTTCGCTTTGTTGGACAATGCCCAACTAACCTAGCCACACTGGTCAGGGCAAAGCCCAGAGGTTAAAATAAGTTGCCTAAGGTCATATAACTATTAAAGACACACTTAGGACTGCAAACCAGCACTACAGGGGTCTCACGCCCACAGTTTTTGTACTGCATAGAGCCCCTAGCCATAGATTCCTTCTAGTCTGAATGTTCTGCAACTGTTTTTGGTTTTGGTTTTTGATCTTTGCCTTTGGAAACCTCAGAGTTCAGGCAATTTTGAAGAACATTTGTTATCAGTCTCACCAAAAACAGGGACCTGCAGTTGAGTGACCCAGCATGTCTTCCCAGTCAGACATACAATCATCTCCTTTCTTTCTCACCCTATCTTGTCCTCCCTCTCTCACTCTCTGGCTTCCTCAAAGGAATGACACATTTGGGCATTTTGACTATTTCTTCCTCTTTGGGATTAGAAGAGTATTGAAAACACATGTCTCTGATGCCGGATCCAGCTCTGTCTGCCTCACTAGTGTTTGTTCTTCTCCTCAGCTCGATGTTTGAATTTCCCTTTCAGTTGAATGGCACTGATATAGTGCATCCAAACTGAACACACCTGATATCCAATTTACACTGGTTTTTTGAGACTTGTTTTTTGCTTATGAATGGACACATTGAAAAGGTTTTGTTTAATATTTATTGAAGTTTAAGCATGTCATGTTCATTTGTTACTATTATGTAATTCATTATAAGCAAATGCTGACTCAAAATGTGAAGTCATGTAAGCTGTACTACCTGTGACTATGCTATTTAAAAATGATCCCTTTCTGTTAAATATTTTTAAATATTTCAAAGTAAAAAAAAGACTGACGAATAAAATTTCTTTCTTTTGGCCAAATTGCCACATTTTTTATTTGGGTAAGTTATCACTACTTTATAATCTTCACATTAGGTAATATTAGTGACAGTGGTATGTAAAGGAATATATAACTGTTGGTCATTAATATGTCTTAGAATACTAATGACATTTTGTCTTCCCAGACAAGTCAGTTTCCAGCTTGTCTATACATAAGTTACCGGAGTATGATTTTTGTGGAACTCTCACTACGTTGAACCATATACAAGCCAGTTTCCCAAATATACCAATCCTTTGGAGCGTTTACCACCACCATGACCACTTAAGAGCATCACTTGTGGCCAATAAAAGACGCAACAGGGATCTTTATATAGGAAATAGGGATTTCCCAATAAGCAATTTAAAAGGGGGAAATTCTAGCAGAACACTGTTAAAATAGTGTATGTTCAAGAGAATGAGAAGATAAGCCACAGACTGGGAGAAAATATTTGCACAAGACTTATCTGATAAAGGACTATTTTCCAAAATATACAAAGAACTCTTAAAACTCAGTTGTAAGAAATCAAACAACCCAGTTAAAAAGTGGGCCAAAGATAATAACAGATATTTCACCAAAAAAGATGTACAGATGGCAAGTAAGTATATGACAAGATGATCAACGTTATACGTCATTAGGAAATTACAAATTAAAACAACAATGAGATACCCCTGGATACCTATTAGAACAGGCAAAATCCAGAACACCGAAAACCCCGAAAGTTGGCAAGGAGGCGGAACGGGAACGCGTTCATTGCTGGTGGGAATCAAAAATGGTACAGCCACTTTAGAAGACAGTTTGGCAGTTTCTCACTAAACTAAATTTACACTTAACATATGATTCAGCAATCCTGCTCTTGGTATGTATCCAAATGAGTTGAAAACTTATATACATGCAAAATCCTTCCACGGATATTTATAGCAACTTTCTTCACGATTGCCAAAACCTGGAAGCCACCAAAATGTCCTTCCAGTAAACGCATGGACAAATAAACTGTGGTACATCCAGATAATGGAATGTTATTCAGCCCTAAAAAGAAATGAGCTACCGAGACATGGAAAGATATGGAGGAAACTTAAATGCATAAGTAAAAGAAGCCAGCCTGAAACAGTTACATACTTTATGATTCTAACTACCTGACATTCTGGAAAAGAAGAAACTACAGAGACAACACAAAAGATCACTGGCTGCCGGGAGTCTAGGGTTGGGAGTGAACAGGCAGAGCACAGAGGGTTTTTAGGGCAGTGAAGCTGTTTGTATGATGCTATAATGGTGGGTACATGTCATTATGCACTTATCAAATCCACGGAATGTACAATAAGAGTGAATCATAAAGTATAGACTTTGGATGATAACTATGTGCCAATATAAGTTCATCGATTACAATAAATATATTACCCTAGTGGGGCATATTGACATTGGGAGGCTGTGCACATATTGGGGCAGGAGGTATATAGGAAGTCTGTACTTTCTACTCCATTTCACTGTCAACCCAATCTGCTAAAAAAATAAAGCCTATTTAAAAATAGTGTATATTCAATTAGCTCAATGCGATTAACATAATTTAATTGATTACTTAATTGTAGGTACAATGATAAATTCAGTTGTACAAATGACAACCTTCAGCCTCTACATGTTTAGTTAAAACAGTTATTATTCTAAGACTTTAAAAGCAACTATATGTAACTCATCTCTTATATTCTGCCTGTGGAGAACATCCAGGTCTATTTTGCACCCCCAAGCCAAATAACCAACCACAACCAAGTCAATTTTGTCAAGTAATAACAAAGGTTCAAACAAAGCCAACAACAGAAATGCCACCTTATGCCTCTGTGAACAAAATTTAGCTGTTACCAATCCAATACCAATAGGAGTACCCAATCTGTGGTATGGAAAAGGAGGCTTCATTCGGCTAACAGTGTGCAAAAAGGGGAAACAGGCCTCTGGAAGAAGCTGAAAGTGGGTGCCCTGGAGACAAAGCGGAGGCTCCACTTATAGAGAGAAAATGCCCACCCTGCTACTGATTGGTCCATTTTTATGCAAATGAGAAACCAAAATTTGCACAATTTGATAGGTCCAAATAACACTGTTCTGATTGGTCAGAACTGCACTGACTGGTATTATGGGGCCATTCTGATTGGTTGGTAAAAATGCAAATGAGGATATAGCTGCATGGCTCTGACTGGATGGGGCAGGTCTCAGTCCATTGGTTGAAATACAATTCCAGGAACTCCTTTCTAAGGTTTGGCTCAAACAGCAGAAACACAGTGCAGGAGCCTCGGCAGCTTAGTGTGTGGCTCTTCCCTGATATCTAGGGTGTGTATGTGTGTTTATGTGTGAAAGAGAGAGAGGAAAGGGGAGAGGGAGAGAGAAAGAGAGAGAGAGAGAGAGAGAGAGAGAGAGAGAGAGAGAGAGGTCCTCTGTAAACAATAGCTGCTAGACTCTGGTTATGAACTGGAGCCCAGTTAACCACAAGGATCCCTTTTTGACAGCTATACTCCTTCTCAGGATCAACACCTCCATTATTCTGCAGGGTGGTAGCAGAGGCTCTGCTTTCTGAAAAGCGGAGTAGTACATTTCCACTGGGCACAGTCACGAAAATAGACCAAAGAAGTTTCTGTAACCCTGGAAACAAAGCCAGACATATCATTTCAGTCTAAAGGGCAGATTCTAAACAGCCCAAATGCTATCAAACACCATTGTTAATGCTGCACACGTAGTCTTCACACTATACACGCCATTCATGGGAGGTGTGGCAGGAAAGTCCATATGAAAAGATCAGTACCTCTGGTTTGAAATTAAATAAATGTGGAAGAATGTTTTATGCAAATTATTTATCTTCCAAAGCTTACAAAGATGTTTCATGCCAGTCAGAGAGGTTCTTTACAACTACTGTCAGCTTAAAGAGTGAAAGAAAACAACCCCACAGGGAAAATCACTTTACTGTGCCTTGAGTTCTGAGGAAGCTCATGACCATCAACATGAAAGCGAACTCAAATAGCTTGTCTATCGGGGTATGTACTCAAGTTTGGAGGTTCATATTTTAAAAGAAAACAAGCATATAGTGCAGCTTCCTATTGGAAACCTTACTAAAATGCACACTTACAATTTGGGGTTCTTAGAAAGGACCTGGAAAGGCATTTAGTCCAAACTGCCATGCAATGCAGGAATCTCTTCTAAAGCATATTTGATAAAGCATCTTGCTGCCCCTGCTTAGAGAGAGAATCTGTTGTTCTCTAAAACTCCCTATTCCGCCCAGACTGCTATGGCTCAGTGGTTTGGGCGTTGTCCCACAAACCGAAAGGTCGCTAGTTCAATTGCCGGTCAACCCAATGCCTGGGTTGCAGGCCAGGTCCGGGATTAGGGTCGTGCAAGAGACAACCGATTCCCTTGATTCTCTCGATTCTCTCTCACATCAGTGTTTCTCTCCCTCCCTTTCTCCCACCCTTCCCCGCTCTCTAAAAAATAAATAAAATCTCAAAAATAAAAAAATTAAATAAAACTCCCCATTACACCATTAGGAAGTTTTTGCTGATCATTAGCAAAACCTGGCTCCATCAAAATCCCTGACACTGGGCCACACCCTCCCTTTAGAACCAGAGCCGAAGAATAATCCCTCCTCCTGGCTCTAGTACTTACCAGCTGGGCGACCAGCAAGTTACTGAATTTTCCATGCCTCATCTGTATCCACTGAAATGAGATGATAATAACACCTACCTCGTAGGGTGGAAACGAGGACAAGATATTAGTACACTGCCTGGTTACGATTAGCACTCCATGCTTATTAGCTATTATTATAATTAGCTATTGTAGTACACAACAACCCTCCCAATGACTATGGAGTGGTGATTCCATTAATTAGGCTTGCAAGGAATAGACAGACATTCTCATATTACTTTAGTCAACGACTGTTAACCTTTCTGTGGAATGCTAGATTTTGTGGCTATGTACTTGAAGGCTTTGAAAGGCATCCACATTTATTTCAGGATTCACCTGGTCCTATTCTGTATCACTCTTATTGGGATCTGACTTCACCTCCCCAACAGACCCTCAGAAGGCCGAGTTCTCACGTGTTCCCATTTCTTTGGCGCCAGCTTGCCATCAGGTACCGCCTCTGATCCCTGACCTCTGACCCGTAGCAGACTGAAGACTGACTGTGCATCACTTCATGTGATGCTCAGGTTTGCAATCTGGCTTTCTGAAACTGTATAACAACGGAGATGATTTTTAAAAATTACACATCGCTGAATTTGCCAGCACACTTGGAAAGAGTTTGAGGCAGTGCTGTAAACCACCACACATCAATTAAGAAGCACCATCTTAAATGGAGTGTAGTTTGGGGGCCACCCTGGGAAAGAGAAGAGTCCAGAATCTCTGCCTCAGAGCCAGACCTCATGGAGACTAGAGCTCAGTTCAGAAGCTGAAAGGTTGCTTAGGATACAATGTGGCTGTAACAACTGGGTTATAACAGTAAATAAAATTGCCATCTGTTGAGCTCTTAATATGGGCCAGGCGCTATGCCAAACATTTTACAAGTGTTAGCTATCTTTTTTTAAAAACCTGTTTAAATTGTGGAATAAAATACTCAGATTAAAGTGTTCAAAACAAATGTACAGCATAATGAACAATCACAAAGCAAACACTTGTATAACTACCTCCTTGATCAAGAAATAGAATACCTCCAAGCCCTGCCAAGTCCTCCTTCCCCAGGTGTCCCCTTCTGATCCCAGAACCCTCCCCTCCCTCAGAAGCAGCCTCTATTCTGACTTTTGTGATAATCACTTCCTTACTTTTTTAGTAGTTTGCTCAACAATATATGTTATACAATATAAAGTTCACGAAATAGTTTAGTTTTTGCCTAGTTTTGAATTTTAAAATAAAATCATATACTATGTATTATTTCTTTTGTTTAACATGGTGTTTATAAGATTCATTCACGTTGTTTCCTGTAGCATAGTTCATTCATTCATTTTTCACTGCACGGTGTGACAATATTACACTCTATTTATCCATTCTACAATTGATGGAGATTGGCATTTTTTCTAGCATGAGGCCATGAATGATAAAGTTATACATATGCTTATATATACATATATGTTCCAGTGTATAGGAGATATTCCTCTTAAATACATATATCCAAGAACAGAGTCACTGGCTTGCAGAATATGCATGTTTTCAGTTTTACTAGATAATAACAAAGTGTTTTCAAAAATGGCTATACTAGTCTACATTTCCATCAGCATATAGATTTCCTATTGTACCACCTCCTCACCAACATCTAGCATTATCAGATTTTTCATATTTTGCCAATCTGATGTATGTGTGTATAGTTTTTAAATTGTAGTTTTAATGTCTGTTTTTCAACTTTTAAACTTTGAATACACTGACTTATGCTACATGCATTCATCTTCCTCTTGCTACTTTTGCTCAGCATTACATTTATAAGATTCATCCATGTTGTTTCATGTGGAATCTCACTGTGTTTCCCTTATTATTAATGAGGTTGATCATATTTTCATATTTTTTTGGCCATGTTAATATCCTCTTTTGGTAAATGCTTGTTCAAGTCTTTTCCTTTTTTGGGGGGGGTGGGGGGATGGCTGTCTTTTTCTTACTGATTTGCAGAAGGTTTTTTTCCAATTTTTAATTCTGGATACCAGTTCTCCGGTGGTTTTATGTGTTGCAAATATCTTCTCCCATTCTCATGAGTACCTCTTTAATCCTCACAAGCCTGAGAAATAAATATTATGGTGTCTATTTCATAGTTTAGGGAACAGAAGAGAGACTTACAGTTTAGTGGTTTGATCGAGGTCATCCAGCATCAGAGCTGGGAAATCAAACCTAGATCCACTCAACTTGCTAGCCTGGCTCTTAACCACTTGGCCACACTCAGAGTGGGAGCCCATCAGTCCCTCTCAAGTGCTCTGTGGACCTCCAGCCACTTTGCCTGCCGCAGCTTCTCTCTTCTCCCCTCCTTCCTTCCTCATGACTTCAGCTTACTCATGATGTCCGCTTTCTGCCTTTTTGTATGGTCTTTCTTATGTCCTCAGTTCTAAATATTGTCACTCACTTGGGTTCTTTTTCAAACTCCCTGAAGGAGGTTTCATCAGCTTTTTATGGCACAGTCCCCTTCGCAGGCAGGCTTTCATATAGACCACATCATGGTCACGGTGCGGACGTTCTCCCAGTCCAATTGCTGTGGCCATGGTGGCAGCATCACAGCCAGCTTGCCTCAGGTGGAGCTGCGGGACAAGGGACTACTCTCCAAAGCAATTACCTCCTCTGGATCTTCACTTTGCAAGCTTATCATCACCTCCTCCTTTGACCTATTAACATCCTAATGACAATTCCCATCGGTCTATCCTACAAATCTGAGAGTCCTTCACAACGCCAGCATCTTCCACACTCCCCACCCAAGTCCATTCCAGCATCAATTCCTATCAGCTCTGAGGCCTAAATTAATCTTAAATCTGCCCACTTCTCGCCATGTCTAGATGGCGATCTTTGTCCAGATTCTACCCTAATCCAGGCTAACACCATCTCTCACTCGGACTCCCCAAATAGCTCCCTCATGTTCTCTTCACTTCCACTCTCCCCTCTTCTTAATCCCTTCTCCACGCAGCAGCCAGAAGGATCTGCTCAAGTGACTTTCACTGGCTTTCCTTTTCTCTTGGGATGAAAACCAAAACCCTTAAGATGAACCCCAAGGCCCTGCAAGGTTTGGCCCCTGCCTCCCCCTTCACTCCCCTCCTTGCTCTCTACTCTTAGTCCTGTTGATATGCCAGGCTCCCTCCCCACAGGACCTTTGCATGAGCTGCCTGAACTGCCTGGCAGTCTTGGGCACCCCTCACCATATCCCTGCCTGGTAAACTTCAGACCTCAGCTCATCTGGACTCTCTGACTTACACGGGTGACCTGCACCACCCTGTGTAACTGTTATCTTGGTTGCCGGCCAAAAGTGGTTCATGTAAAATAAGATATTGTCTTCAGCCTATCAGATAGAAAAGATTAAAATTATTGATAATATCCTATGCTGTTGAGGCTGCAAGACACGCACTGATTACACTCTAATTCAGGTATAACCTGAAGAGTAGGAAATAAGGTAGCATCTGTTATTTTAATTTTTCATATCCTTTGACCCAGCATTTCCACTTCTATGAATTTATCTTTTAGAAATAAATACTCCCACCAGCTATATAAAAAATATGGAACAATTTTCTTTGCAAAATTACTTATCATAGTAAAAAAGCAGAAACAGCATACACGTCAATCAGATAACAGTTAAATAAACTCTGGTACATCCATAAAATGGAGTATTACTTAGCCAGCTAAAAGAATGAGGTAGGTTTCTTTGTATTTGTGTGGATGTCTGATATATTAAGCTAATAACATTTAAAAGAATATGGTTCCATTTTTATACTTTAAAAATCTATTATGTGTATTTTTAAAAGTTAGAGAAAAATGAACCCTGTTGACAGTGGTTGCTATCTCCAGGGAAAGAGGATGAGTTTGCGGGGTATTTTTTTCTATGTTATATATTTCTGTAACATTTGATTTTGCTATTTTATTACTGTAAAATAACTTACAACCTGAAAAATCCAATATACTGAGAAAAAGGTAATATTTATATAATTAAGTTTATAGTGTTTCTCTTCTCCCTAGAATGAAAGCTCTCTGAGATCAGCAAATACTGCTGTCTTATTCAGTATTGTTTCCCCACAGCCTAGTCAGTGCCAGGAACACAGCAGGTGCTTATTAAACATTTATTAATTGAATGCATAAATGAATGAACCATTTCTATGACCCCATAAAATGGGGTGCTAACTCAGTACTCCAAGCACAGGGCCATGGCTAACTCCTCCCTTGAGTGGTACTCCATGCTTTAAAAAATTGTAGAAGTGCTTCTTTTTCTAGCAGCCCCATCAGGTTGCTTGTTGATGCTGAGATTTAGGGCCTTCGCCTAACTACTCCACTCAAGCCGAGTTCATCCTTCCGACTTAGGCAAAAAATTTTTTTGAGTTCCTAAGTCAAGGTTTTACATTTTATCCCATCAAATTTTATCTTTGGGGTTTGTTCACACTGCCAAGATATTTGAAAACCCAATCCCTGACACCTAACCAAATACAAGTCCTACCAGCTTTATGTTACTACCATACTTGCTAAATATGACATGTTTTCCTCCAGTTTAGTTATAAACAAAATTGTACAGGATAGGTCTCTCACAGAACCCTGCACCTGTCCCCACCCCCACCCCTTAAGAGATGGCTCTCTGCATTGACTGGGAAGAATCTGGTCTTTCTGTGCACAGTGAAGCTCAATCACATTAAGTTCCTTCTCACCTCAGGGCCTTTGCACTTACAGCCTCCCACCCACCCACCCATCTTGGAAAGCTTTCTTCACATGGTAACTGCTTCTTGATATTGAGGACTCAGCTCTAACGTTTTCTCATCAGAAAGCCCTTTCTACTGCCTAATATAAAATAACCCCCTCCCCACAACCACATCATCCTCTTCTGCTTTCCTTAAAGTATTTATCAATAACTAAAGTTACCTTGTTTACATTTTTTTGTTTACTTCTTTATTACCTGTTCCCTCCCCCTACCTGTGTCAGTGGAGACATTGTCAGCCTTATTCATGCTCTATCTCCTGTGCCTGGAACATAGTAGTTACTTAATAAATATTTGCCAAGTAAATAAATAAGTTGGTCAGATATCTGTGACTCCACCTACCTGAACTGTCTTCTAGATTCATGTCTGTCTTATCTACGAGGATGTTGTGCTAGTTTTCTGGGGCAGTTATAACAAATTATCACAAATTTGGGAGCTTAAAACAACAAAAATTTATTCTCTCACAGTCTGAAGGCTGGATGTCCACCATCAGTTTCACTGAGCTAAAATCAAGGTGTCAAAAAAGCCACAGTTGCTCTGGAGTCTGTAGGGAGAAATAGGTTCCTTGCCTCTTCCAGTTTCTGGTGGCTGCCAGTGTTCCCTGGCTTGTGGTTGCATCACTCCAATCTTCAAGGCCAGCATCTTCAAATCTTTCTCTGTTCCACCTTTCCATTACCTTCTTGTTCCCTGGCTTGTAAAATCCCCCTCTGCCTCCCTTTTAAGAGGACATATGTGATGGCATTTAGGGCCCAACTGGATAATCCAGGATAATTTCTGTAACTCAAGATGTTTAACTTAATTATATCTGCAAAGATTTTCCATATACTACCATAGGTAGTACCTTCAAAGGTTTCAGGGATTAGGACCTGATATCTTTGGAGGCCACCATTCAGCCCCTGCAGATGTCATTAATGACTCTAGGAAATACTTCTGCAAAATTGAGACATGCCATGTGTCCACAATTTCTCTTCCTCACTTCTCTGGTAGTGCCTGCCACAGAGGAAACCTTAGTAAATGAATGGATTTATTTGTGTTGAATAAATGCATAGAAGATGATGGTCTGCTCCACCGCTTCCCACCCAAGTCCTCAAAAGGAGAAAAGAATGAGCCTATAATTCCTTTAGTACAACTGGCTTCCCCAATCCAGATTCTCAAGAAGCCAGAATGGGTTTGGAAACTCAGAACCTCTTCATTAAGTGATCACCATCTGATATGCTGCCAATACCCACTGGGAAAGATATGTGATTACTGAATGGGTAACAAGACTGAAATTATTTGCAAATGAGCCTTGCCTACTACAGGGTGTGGGCTTTGCTTCTATTTGGTTTCTCTCCCTCCCCAGCACTCTGAGGGTGTGTTGTAGCCAAATCAGTTCTTCGGCTTTTATAATACTGAGTAAGAGGATGGGGAGAGGGAGACCACATGGCAGAAGGGAAATCAGTTTATCTTCCCCAAATTGAGGAGACCACTGATACACTTCGTACAGAAGTATAGCATCTGGAAGAGGGGACACTCTAATCCATAACAGAGTCATCCCATAGTAAAAAACTATTTTCAGATCCCTGGTCTGGTCCCCAGAGTGACATCACAAGCCTGACTCTCTGCTAATAGGAGCAAGTTAGTCTACAATTATTGCTTGTATTATTCCTTAATAATTCTCTGGTTAAACCAGAGAGGGAAGACTTACTAATGAGGGTCCCAGCCCCCCCACCCATGATGAGATTCTCTTGAGATTCTACTTGTGCCGGACCCTGGAGTCCCCCCCTGGAAAGCAGGAGGTGAAAAGCTCTGAGAGCTGAGAACGGAAGCAGGCTGCCCTGTCCCAGCATCGCGGTGGTGGTGGTCTTCAATCCTACACTCAACTTTCAGTCGTGCTCAAGACCTCTCCTCCCTCACCCCATAGAAAGAAAGGCCTCCAAAGGAAGGGGGCTGGGGTTGAGGAAACCAAATCGACTTCCATGAGGTCTGTAAGTGGGAGAGGATTTTCTTTTCTCCCTACCCCCTGGAATAAATATTGAGTGGGCCAAACGGCGGAGGAGAGTGCTAAGAGAAAGCAGGATGCTCGGGTCTAACTTGAAAGATGAAGAAAAGGTCTTTGAGGCTCACGTGTGGTTCAACACAGCATGCCAGCATAGGAGCCCAGATATAAGCTCGCCCCAATGGTCCCATCTAGACCTAGATGCGCATTTGCCTGGAATGCCCTTTTTACTACAGAGCAGTCACTCTGTCATGAAACCCAGGGACTCCATTCCAGAGGGAGCTGCTTGCTTTGGGGACTTGCCTTGACTGTGTATTAGAACCATGGGTTAGTGTTTCCTGAGAACACATCAGTGCAATTATAAAGCATATCAATGGGACAACAATTCACTCTGCAAAAAATCTAAACGAGCTAGTCTTTTAAAACTCCCATTACAGCTTTTCATGAAGGGAAGCATACAGGTGTTGTGGTTGAGGAAAAGAATGCATATCACCAGTTCTTACTTGCAGTAACTTAACAGTGAATTTGTAAAATGACTAAACCCCTTCTGGGAAATAAACAGATCATAGAAACAGAAACAAAAATTATACTTCATCTATCTACAGTGCCTATACTATAAAGTTTGAAATAAGAGGCTCAAGGATTTGAGAATATCAGATAAGATTATGAAGTTTTCTCAGGTTAATTTTGTTGAAAATCTGGTCCTCTAAAAAAGTACACAACTCCAAAAGGAAAAGACTAATAGATATAGCTCTATAAAGTAACGACTTCTGAAACTACACATATACATGCACACATGTAAATCTACCATAAATAAAGTTAGAAGACAAACTAAATTAGGGGAAAATCTTGGAACTTATAACACAAAGGGTTACTTTATTTAACATATAAAGGGTTTCACAATTCACTAAGAGAAAGGTGAATACTCTAAAGGAAAAATTATCATTTTATAAAAAAAGAAATATAAATCATCAATAATCAGACACATAATTAAAATAACTAGGAGATGAAATTCTTTCCTATCAGACTGAAAGATGAACAAAAATGATGGGTACACCATAGATGAGGCCATGAGGAATAAGAATTCTCACACATGCTGGCTAAGTTTGACAATTTCAAATTTTTTAATGCATACCCCCTTTGACTTATCGATTCCATTTATAAGAAAGCATCCTAAATAATCATGGATGTGTCAAAAAATTTAGCTACAGAAAACATTCATTACAGCATTGTTAAATATATATATATGAATTTTCATATATATAAACATAAATGCCCAAAACTGAGGATTTAAAAATATTATAGTTTAAGAACAGACATTGACTAGAATACTATGCAGTCTTTAAACGTGGTTATCTATATTAAAAGTGGTCTATCTATATTGACTATAGTACTATGTAGTTGTAAATATAAAATATTGTGTACAATAGTATCATTACAGGGGGGAACTGGCCAGATCCCTGGGCAGAGGGGAGGGACCCCCAAGAGGGGTCGGGAAGTGATGAAGGTGGGGAGATTGAAATTGCAGCTGGGACATGACAGACTTCCATACCCTGGCATAAAGAGTAAACGAAAGGGCGTGTGACGCCCTGCACGTGGCACGCAGCTAGAAGTCCTCCTCCCCTGTTCCAGATCATGGTGGCAGGAGGAGGGGCAGAGCCACTGAACAGGCTGATGTATGTGATGGACGCTGACCTGGGTACACAGAGCATGTGCCAGGCTGGTGGGCTGTTTGGAAAGAGAGAAAGCCCTCCTACTAGCTTCCGAGTGCATAGGATTTTGGCCTGGGATTTTTAAAATGGGGAACGCTGCAGAGCCCCACTCCTGCCTTACCCTTGCTCGCCTAGATGGGGGCCGCCTCGTAGGGGCTGTGCGCCTTGCTGACAGTGGCCTACAGGCTGCTGTGGCTCCAAGTCACATGGCACAGGTACTGAACCACGCTCCCGCTCCGAGAGCAGTGCCCGGACAGGCGACAGGCGGGCTAGAATGCTCACTGGCCGTTGGGGAGTGAGCAGCCTCGGGCACCAGGGGGCCCCATGGATGGAGTCTCCCTGCATGACCAGCTGTGGTGCTCTGGCAGTGGGCCACAGGCCCCAGGAGAAGAAAGAAGCTGCGGTGAGGCAATGGCGACACTGGCCGCACAAGTGCATGCTCCAGGGAGGAGAGAGCAGGTCTGAAGCTGGAGAGCCAGAGACCTATTCCCTGGCAGCCTTGGAGAAGGACAGATAGGAAAGGATCACGGTGTCTGGACACTGAGTCTCGTTCCGGGGTTGGTTGGCTTCCCTCTAGGTTTTGTGGAAAAGACTGACCTAGAGCCAGGGAGCCCCCGGCTCCCCAAAGTTAGGCAGCCTCTTCACAAAGACCATTTTACTTCCCCATCAATCTTTGTGTTATGCCTGTGTTCAGCAGCAGGCAGCCAAATCCCACTTTATTTGTTAACAGTATGTCTATCCATATCTATATATGTATATGTGGAATGTCACTCCAAATAAAGTGGCCCGGTTTGGAGATTGGGGATCTAAAAATACATAAATATAGGATGGATCAATAGACTAATAGATATTAGGTATAGGTACATAGGCATATATATCAAAATATTAATGCCTATTTCTAGGTTTATGATAACTCATCTTATTTGTGCTGTTTGTTCTTCTCCTGAATTTTTTGCCATGATTAATTTATATGCAAGAAAGAAAATACAACAATTTCAAAAAGACAGAATGTACACGTGGGCAAATACTCTTAAGCTAGAAGCATCCCTTTGGCCACTAAGGATTCACAGAGTAAGCAAAAAAAAAAAAAAGTCCAAAGTGGATCACTTAGAATTAGGGTAGCCATAAAATTTATCATCCAAATCAGGACACTTTTGAGACTGAAAGGGGGAGCTATTAATAATTTTGCATAATCTGGGACTCCCTAGGCAAACTCAACCATTTGGGTCAGCCTACTTAGAGTAAAAGGTCTGCTTAACTGGTCTTTGAAAATGACCCAGTGTGGCAGCTGAAGTTCCGGAGATATATTTCAGTGGTCAGGAGGTTCCCCCTAAAAAGTGTGGGATCTAAACCCCAAGCTGGGCTCCCCAGCCTATAATGCCACAGCTGGAAAGAAACCAGATAACATCCAGCTATGAAACGCAGCGGGGTTTCTGTCTGCCAGGGAGAAACGGTTGGAGACTCAGAAAACCTATTAAAGGGCCAATGCACAAAATTTTGTTTGCAGCCACATACCCTGGGCTCCAGCAGAGGGAGGGGAGAGTGGACTAGAGATGCTGGAGAAAAGTCTGGGGTTGGTGGCTCTAAGGAGAGAACTGAAGGAACAGCTGCCAGGATACCCGTGCTGAGTCATTCCCCAAACTGCGGGGAGCCATCTTTCTCAGGCAGAGCGCTCCTCTCCAACGGCATCAACCTGAGGGGAAGCAATAGTCCTGTCCCTAGGAATTACTCTGCCACACCCTGTAGAGCTTAAAATGGGCTGCTGATTACAGCTTGAGGCTGCAAAACTGATTAGTTTAACTACTAAGGTGGATCTCTGGGGACTCTATAAGATTATAGCTGACCCTACACAGGACCCAGTGCTGATAAAAGCTAGACTTGGTGCACAGCCTGGTTCTTTCTGCACACAAACAGGCCCACAAGGGAGCCACATGCTGTGGATCCTTGCTAGCTCCAAACACATTAACCAGGGCCAGTCGCAAGCAGTGTCTGACAAAGGTGTACACCAGAGTCTTTGGAGATCTACCTACTACATAGAAGCAAATATAAACAAGCTGCCAAAATGGGAAGACAAAGAAAGAGACCCCAAACAAAAGAACAAGAGAATTCTCCAGAGGAAGAGCTAGATGAAATGTAGGCAAGCAATTTATCAGATAGAGAATTTACTGTAATTATTATATGGACACTCAATAGCATGAGCAAAAGCACAGAAAACTATTGAAATGGGCCAGTCAAAAATAAATAATGCAATAAATGAAATAAATAATATACTGGAAGGAATGAACATCAGGTTAGATGAAGCAGAGGACTGAATCAGTGATTTGGAAGACAAGGTAGAAAAAAAGCACCCAGATAGACCAGCAAAAGTAAAAAAGAATTTAAAAAAATGAGGAGAGCTTAAAAAACATTTTGGACAACATGAAGCATAACATCATCTGCATCATGGGAATTCCTGAGTGAGAAGAGAGCGAGCAAGGGATCAAGAACCTATTTGAAGAAATAGTGATTAAAAACTTCCCCAATCTGGTAAAGGGAAAAGACGCACAAGCCCAGGAAGCTCAGAGAGTCCCAAAAAAGTTGGACCCAAAGAGGCCAAAACCAAGACACATCATAATTAAAATGACAAGGCTTAAAGACAAGGAGAAAATCCTCAAAGACGCAAGAGAAAAGCAGGCAGTTACATACAAAGGAGCACCAAACAGACTGTTACCTGATTTCTCAACAGAAACATTTCAGGCTAGAAGGGAGTGGCATAAAATATTCAAGGTGATGAAAAGCAAGGACCAACAACCAAGGCTACTTTACCCAGCAAGGCTATCATTTAAAATCAAAGGAGAAATAAGGGGTTTCACAACAAGAAAAAGCTAAAGGAGTTTGTTAACACCGAACCAGTAATGCAACAAATGTTAAAGGGCTTGCTGGAACAAGAATAAGAAAACGAGAAAGAAAAAAGAAACCAGGAAAATAGTATAACAGTGAAATGGCACTAAATATTCATCTATCAATATGCACTTTAAATGTAAATGGCTTAAATGCTCCAACCAAAAGACATAGGGTAGCTGAGTGGATTAAGAAAAGAAGACATGTCACATAGATGCTGCTTCCAAATGACTCATCTCAGATCAAAAGATAAACACAGACTAAAAGTAAAAGGATGGAAAAAGATATTTCATGCAAATGGAAAGAAAAAAAAAGCTGGGGTAGCAGTACTTACAAGGTATATCTAACAAAATAGACTTTAGGACGAAGATATAGTAAGAGACAAAGGACACTACATAATGATAAAGGAACATTCCAACAAAAGAATATAACCCTAGTAAACATTTACGCACACTACATAGGAGCACCTAATAACGTGAAGCAAATCTTGGTAGATATAAAGGGAGAGGCTGACAGAAATACAGTCATAGGGGGGATTTTACTACTCCATTGACTTCGATGGGTAGATCTTCCTGGCAGAAAATCAACAAGGAGACAGTGGCCATAAATGACACACTTGATCAAATGGATTTAATTGATATCTTTAGAGCGTTTCACCACAAAGCAGCAGAATATACATACTTTTGCAGTGCACATGGTACATTTCTAGGACAGACCACATGTTAGGACACAAAACAAGGTGAATGAATTTAAGAAGACTGAAACCATATCAAGCATCTTCTCTGACCACAGTACTATGAAACTAGAAATAAATCACAAGAAGAACACTGAAAAACATACAAAGGCATATTAATAACATGTTCTTAAACAATGAATTGGTCAACAATAAGACAAAGGAGGAAAACAAATGATACCTTGAAACAAATGACAATAAGAACACAACAATTCAAAAATCCGTGGGATGCTGAGAAACCAATCCTAAGAGGGAAATTCATAGCATTAGAGGCCTATATCAAAAAAAAAAAAAAAGCTCAAATAAAAAATCAAACTTTACAGTTAAGGGAACTTGAAAAAGAACAACAAACAAAGTCCAAAGTGAGTAAAAGGAAGGAAATAATGAAGATCAGAGCAAAAATAAACAAAATAGAGTGTAAAAAACAGATACAAAAGATGAATGAATGCAAGAGCTGGTTCTTTAAAAAGATAAACAGGATTGACAAACCTTTAACCAGACTTATCAGGAAAAAGAAAAAGAGAGGACCCAAATAAATAAAATCAGAAATGAAAGAGGAGAAATAACAACTAACACCAAAGAAATACAAAGGGTTGTAAGAAAACATTGTGAGCAACTGTGTGGCAACAGACTGGACAACGAGCTTGAAATGGATAAATTCCTAGAAACATACAATCTTTCAAATCTAAATCAGGAAGAATCAGAGAATCTAAACAGATTACACCTAGTGAAATTGAAGCAGTAATCAAAAAACTCCCAATATCAAAGCCCTGGACCAGATGACTTCACAGGAGAATTTTACCTAACTTTCTGAGAAGAGCTAACATCTCTTCTTATCAAAATATTCAAGAGGAGGGAAGGTTCCCAAACTCATTTTATGAGACCAGTATTATCCTAACTCCAAAACCAGATAAAGACACTGTAGAGAAAATTATAGGCCAATATCCCTGATGAACACAGACACTAAAATCCTTAACGAAATATTAGCAAACTGAATACAGCAATGCATCAAAAAGATCATACACCATGATCAAGTGGGATTTATTCTGGGAATGCAAGGTTGGTACAATATTTGCAAATCAATAAATGTGATTCACCACATAAACACAATGAAGGATAAAAACCACATGATCATATCAACAGATGCAGAAAAAGCATGTGATAAAACCTAGCACCCATTTATGATAAAAATTCTCAGCAAAGTGGGATTAGAGGGAACATACCTAAACAGAATAAAGGCCACATATGACAAACCCACTGCCAGCATCATACTCAACAGGCAAAAACTACAAGTGTTCCCCTCTAAGATCGGGAACTAGACAGGGATGTCCACTTTTACCTCTCTTATTCAACATAGTACTGGAAGTTTTAGCCATAGCAATCAGAGAAGAAGAAGAAATAAAAGGCATCCAAATTGGAAAGGAAGAAGTAAAACTGTCATTATTTGCAGAAGATGATACTGTATACAGAGAACCCCAAAGAGTCCACCAAGAAATTACTAGAATTGATCAATTAATTCTGCAAAGAAGCAGGATACAAAATTAATATCCAGAAATCAGCTGCATTTTTATGCCAATAATAAACTAACAGAAAGGAAAATTAAGAAAACAATCCAATTCACTATCACCACAAAAATAATAAAATACATAGCAATAAACCTAATCAAGGATGTAAAAGACCTATACTTGGAAAATGATAAGACACTGAAGAAAGAAATTGAAGAAGATACAAACAAGTGAAAGCACATATCATGTTCATGGATAGGATGAATTAACATTATTAAAATGGCCATACTACCCAAAGCAATCTATTGATTCAGTGCAATACCTATCAATCAAGATTCCAATGATGTATTTTACAGAACTAGAACAAATATTTCAAAAATTTATATGGAACACAAAAGGCCCTGGATAGCAACAGCAATCCTGAGAAAGAAGAACAAATCTGGGGGAATCACACTACCTAAAATCAAAGTATACTATAAGGTCATAGTAATCAAAACAGCATGGTTCTGGCATAAAAAGACACATAAATCAATGGAACAGAGGAGAGAGTTCAGAAATAGACCCACACCTTTATAGTCAATTAATATTCAACAGAGGAAGTAAGCACATACCATAGGCCAAACAGTGTTTATTCAATAAATGTTACTGGGAAAATTGGACTGATATGTGTAACAAAATGAAACTAGCCCACCTTCTTACACCACACACAAGAATAAATTCAAAATGAATCAAAGACTTAAATGTTAGACTTGAAACCATATAAGTAGAAAAAAAATAGGCAGCAAAATCTCAGTCATTGCTCATAACAATAATTTATTGGATTTATCTCCCCAGGCAAGGGAAACAAAAGAAAAAATAAATAAATGGGACTACATCAAAATAAAAAGGTTTTGCACAGTAAAGGAAATCATCAACAAGATAAAAAGACAACCACCAGAATGGGAGAACATATTAGCCAATGCAAGGGTTAATATCTAAAATTTATAAAGAACTTATAAAACTCAACACCAAAAAACAAACAACTCAATTAAAAAATGGGCAAATGACTGGAATAGGCACAGCTCCCGAGGACACACAGGTGGCAAACAGACATATGAAAAGATGCTCAATGTCACTAATCATCAGAGATGCAAATTAAAACCACAGTGAGATATCATCTCACACCTGTCAGAATGGTTATCATCAATAACCAAACAACAAGTGCTCAGGAGGATGTGGACAAAGGGAAATCCTTTTGCACTGTTGGTGGGAATGCAGACTGGTGCAGCCACTGTGGAAAACAGTATGGACATACCTCAAAAAATTAAAGATGGATCTGCCGTTTGACCCAGAGATCCCACTTCTGTGAAAATATCTGAAGGAACCCAAAACACTAATTTGAAAGAACATAAGCACCCCTATGTTCACTGCAGTGTTATCTACAATTGCCAAGACATGGAAGTAGCCCAAGTGTCCATCAGCAGATGAGTGGATAAAACAGCTATGGGACATTTACACAATGGAATACTACTCGGCTGTAAAGAAGAAAGTTTTACCCTTTGCGAAAGTATGGATATATCTGGAGAACATTAGGCTAAATGAAATAAGCCAGCCAGGGAAAGATAAATACCATATGATTTCACTAATATGTGGAATCTAATGAACAAACTGAACTAACAAGGAAAATGGGGACAGGCTCATAGAGGGAGAGCAGGGTGACAGCTGGCAGGGGTTGGGGATAGGGGGCGGAGAGATTGAGTAAAAAGGAAGAAGGACACATGAACACGGACAACAGTGTGGTGATTGCTGGGGGCAGGGGGTGTAAGGGGACTAAATGGTAATGAAAAAAATAAAGTTAAATTTTTTTAAAAACAAAAAGAAAATGACCCAGTGTTGGAGGATTAGAGGGTAAGCCACAAATGTAGAAACTACCCTTTTATTAGTACAATTGGGTAAAATTTCTAAACATGCCAGGTGGTTAAAGTTCAAAAGCTCAGGTTTCTCACCTAATTAGCTCATCTGGATCAACAGAGCCGTCATTTGATAGATTCATTCTTTACAATAAGTATTTCTCAAAGAAATGCACCACTTGACTAAGAACAAACAGTATTATTACCCATGTTATTGCGTACTGTAGATTTTAATCTTGGAAACATCCTGTAACTCTTTTAAACCCTTCCTGATTCCAAATCCCTTCATGTTTTACCTGTTTTCAACTAAGAGCTTTGTTTTAGGGAACCAGTATCTATATGACCTGAAGCACTTAGTCAAGATGGCCACTGCTCCATGGGTCACTCTGCCCATGGGCTATTTATATCCTCCCATTCTTTCCCAGCCCAGCTCAAATTTCTCCTCTCCCAAGCCTTGGCTCCCCACCACAGCAACCTGTCCCGCTCAGTCTCCAGCAGCATTACTATATGCACCTCACACCAGCACCTTCTCACAGGCTGTCCTGCTCTCCAGTGCTGGATTGCATATACGTCTCCCTTATAACTAGACTGTAAGCTCCTTGTGAGAAGAAACTTCTTCCGGCCTGTGCCACACAGTATGGTGGCCAGGCAGGGAAAGCTCATCAACCTCTCTTATTCTAATACAAAAATGAGGATTTTAATTCCTTTATGTACTACACCTCCCACCCAAACTTGGGCAGTAAGTAGGTATTCTACGAGAGAATTTTTTTGACTTGCCAAATTCCCTAAATGCTGAGATATTTGCATTGGTGGAAAAATTAAAATCCCCTCAATTGAGGCAATTGGTGAGGACTTTCTCCCGTTAAGTATCACACACTAAAGATTCAGAACAAAGTCTGAATAGAACATTTCTGTTGAAGATGGCTCCATAGGTACAAAGAGTGAAAGCCTAGACAGGCCCTGTTAACACTTGTAATAATACCATTACTTCCATCCTACAGTATTTTACTAGTATTTTGATTCTGCCTGGACAGGACCAACATGGAGCCCGTCAGTCAATCAGTTCTCCGACATTCACCCTTGTACTCCTAAGGGTCCAGCAGCTGACATAGCTGGGCATTGATCACAACCTAAGCAACACATATTGCTCAATCAATCATAGATCAATCTATAATTGAAATGGCACTCTTTGCACCCTCTGCTGCCAAACATATTAAACTGATGTATATGTCAATGTCTCTTCCTTCAAGCCAAACTTGGGATGACTTAAACCCTAACTGAAATGGGAACAACCAAATTTAGATACCAAGACTGTTTTATTTATTTCATCACTCAAGGCACTGTGCTTCTCATACATGAGCGTCTTCTTGGGAAATCTGCCGACTCACATGCTGCATCCCTCTACGATACTTAAAATCAGGCACGTGGTCAGCAAAGGAGGGTGACCCCTGCTCAAGCAAAAAGTAAAACTCCCAGCTGAACTGCTAACAC
The DNA here is from genome assembly GCA_004026545.1 of Mormoops blainvillei. Classification (NCBI taxonomy): domain Eukaryota; kingdom Metazoa; phylum Chordata; class Mammalia; order Chiroptera; family Mormoopidae; genus Mormoops; species Mormoops blainvillei. The sequence goes on along the minus strand of PVJD01006401.1, from coordinate 42,680 downwards.
ACAAAGAGTCACCAATAACCCCATTCCTTCTGCTGGTCCACTTAGTACCCCTGTGAGCATACGAAAACGCACACCTTCTTTGAGAAACTTTACCTCCATCTGTTAGAAAACAATCTTCCTATTCCTGATTCCGTCAGAACAAGCTATGTTCATGCCATCTGCCAGGAAAATTGTCACAGCAAATCTACAATGTCTGCGACGTGAATGGCGCTTCCTTAAAAGTGGCACAACTGTGCAGTACACAACCCGTGCAATAGCCCTGGCCAGGTGTTTGATAACTTTGGAATATAAGAAGGCAGTGGGAGGGAGCCACGCTTTACTTTACTTCCCCTCTGTGCCTCCATGTCATCATCTAAATTGGGAATAATAAGAGTTACGTAATACGGGTGTCTTAGCTATGACCAGCTTTCCCATTAGACGAGACAAGCAATGGTCCGTAAAGGATTCAAAGAATAAGAAACAGATGACCACATTACTTGATAATTGTATAAGAACTATAAACATAAGATAGAGAGATTACATTTCCTTTGATTCTACAAATAAGAGTCATCCAATAACATAATCTGGCTTTTATATATTAAAAGAGACCTTGGGATTCTCTTGCAGTGATGGTGGGACCTGCAGCCCCCACTAGACTCCTGCTAGGTTTCTGTGTGATGGATGAGGTCCGTGATGGCAAAATAATTGATGGAAGCTAGGCATTCATTCTTTGGAAATGAAAAAGAAAAAAACTCTGAAATTAACTGTCCTACATCAGGGTTTCTAGATTCCATCACCATTATTTTGGGGTCAGAAACATCTTTGTCGTTGGGGCCCATCCTGTGCATCTCATGGTAGCATCTTTACCAGTATCTCTGGCCTCCACCCACTAGATGCCAGTATTATCTCCGACCCCTCCACACTCGCCCCCATCATGACAACCAAAAATGTCTTCAGACATTACAAATACCCTTGGGTTGAGGGAAGACAATAAAATTGTCCCTGGCTGAGGAACACTGGCCTACGCTGAAATTAAAATTTATAGCCTTAGCATAATTTTTGGTAAATAGTAATCTATGAGCAAGCAGGCCTCCACACAGCAGAGACCTGGGCTTTGCTCTGAGTTCTGCAATGATTGTTTTATGACCTTAAAGACACTAGGCTTCTATTTCCTGTCATATTAATTTACCCCCAAACTCTAGCCTCTCATTTTCAGGATTTCCTCCTTTTGAGGGTACTGGGTTGGGGATGGGAGAAGGGTCTTAGTGACTGCTAGGGCTGACCTGAGACATCACAGCTAAGGCATCTTTTCTGCTCACTCTGTACCGGGCTACCTCCTGGGGTCTAGGGACTGATATCTTCTCTTGAATAATGGTGCTGTTAACCACACAGGGTCAATATGAAATACAGCTAGCAACTTTCACCCTTACTACTGTGGCTCCCAAATAAATGTAAGCCCATAACTTCCAACAACACAGCTAAGACCAAGTCATTTAAAAACCTTAAAAGCCAGAGATATGGCAACACAGAAAACCTTGCAACGAGATACTGGGTTTGAAGGACTCCAGGGTCAAACCCAGGTCATCCCAGCTTTTCCGAGGGAACATTACCAGTCCCAGCTCCCAACCCACAAGAGGCTCTCACTTGCCTCGTTCGGCCACCTAGGGAAACCTTCAGCCCTCCTTCGGCCACCTAGGGAAACCTTCAGCCCTCCGCTCTCTGGGAAGGCCAGGGCCGGCCCTTGCCTCAGGCCTGCTCCCTCCCTTTCCTCCAGCCTTCACTTCCCAAGGCTCCCTTACCCTCTGCGATGACTGACAGGGAACTATCCACGTAAAGTCTCCACCACTGCCCACAGTTGGCCTTTACAGATACTTCAAAGACAATCTCTGTCAACAATTCATTTCCCTAATTCTGAGATACTGGGTTTGGAAAATCACCTTGGGGGAGGCTTTCACCAAGAGTCTAAGCTGGATATAGCCACTGGGCCCACCTTTACAGTGACCTATGAGCATGAAGTTAAGTCAGGGTTCCAGTGATCTTCCTGACATGGCCCGTGAGACGTCCTTTGACAAGTGCTGAGCAACGACACATATAACACACTTTTCAGGAATAAAAAGCATTTTTTGAGATAGAGTGCTGTGCTTGAACAGCTGTGTCCCTCTCCCCAACCCCCAAATTCACATGTCGAAATCCTAACCCCCAAGGTTATCATATTAGGAAGTGGGGCCTTTGGGAGGTGACTGGGTCATGCAGGTGAAGTCCTTCGGAATGGGATTAGTGCCTGTGGGTGGAAAGCCCCAAAGGTCTAAATTCAGGATCAGTTTTGAAGATCTGACGCACAGTCTTATTCAAATTCTTTAGAGCTTTAATAGGAGAAACTCACATACACAGGCAAAGCAGCCGCCTGCTCCCAGGGGTGGCCGGCTGGGAATAAATCCACCCCTCCCAGGACAGGGTTTCTTTTTTATAGGGGTTTAATAGTAAAACCATATGCTGGGTAGTCACGTAGACCACCAGAAAGAACAATCCATTTCTAAGTTAATAGATAACATCAGGCAGTTATCCACACTCTATATATTCATTAACCTCCTTCCTGGGGACATGACGTTTATCTTTGGGCAGCATTCCTGCTTTCTGGATAGTGAGCCAAGCCTGAGGCTGCAAAGAGTTAAAGTCACAGAAGGTTAAACAGAGTCCAGCATTTCCCAGCTGCCTTTGCTGCTGGAGCCACAGAGCGTCTCTGACTTCCCCTACGGTGTGCCCTTATGAAAGAAACCCTAGAGTGCAAGCTCACCCCTTCCACCATGTGGGGACACAGAGAGAAAGTGCCATTTATGAACTAGGAAGCCCTCACTGAACACCCATCTGCCAGTGCCATGATCCTGGACTTCCAGCCTCCAGAACTGTGAGAAAGAAATTTCTGTTGCTTATAAACCACATTGTTACATTGTTAGAGCAACCCAACAGGCTAAGACAAAGCATTCTAAATCCACGATGGAAAAGAAGTATATTTTCTAACAGGCAGTAAAACATATTATAAAATAAGAGTAATTATAACCATGGAATTGGTGCTAGAAAAAAATAGTTCAAACAATGGGACAGAAAAGAGGTCAGAAATAGACCTATGTATTTGGGAATTAAGTACATGATGACTCTCTGCAGAAAGGATAAACTATTCAATATACACTTGGAAAAATATCAAAAATTCATTTTTTACCTCACATCATTAACCAAAGAAATCTGAGATCTAAATTTAAAAGAAAAACAAAATAAAATAACAATAACAACAAAACTGTAATGCATAAAGAGAAAATATTTTATGGCCTTGAGGAAGAGAAAGTCTTTTTAAGCAAAACACAAAAAGCAAAAAGTCTCAAGGAAAAGTCCGATGCATCCAAATTGAAAAAATAATGTATGGAAAAGATGCCATAAACAAGGTTAAAAGAAGACAAGCAACAAGATGGAAAATTACATTACTTTCAGACAAAAGATCTAAATCTAGAATGTATAGAGAATTTCTACAAATCAATAAAAAGATCTACAAATACCTATAACAAATCATCAAAAGATATTAATAGCAATATATAGAGTAAAAATACCATGAACCTAAAAATGCTCAAAAATATATAGAAATGATGACTATACAAAACAGGATATTTTAATCATAAGATTGGCAAAAATTAAAATGTCTGAGAATGTTGAATATTAATTAAGACATGATGAAATGGACACTTTCCTATGCTGCTAGTCAGAGTATAAATTATTCAGCTATTTAAGAAGACAATTTGGAAGAACTATTAAAATTTAAACTGCACATACCAGGCAATTCTACTTTTGAGTAGAAATACTCCCTCATATATAAAAATAAAGTTGTTGACCACCCTATTTTTTGTAAAACCAGACACCTAAATGTCCATCGATTAGATATAGATAAATATACCCTGGAACATCTTATGGAATACTATGTTGCAGCTTAAAAGAATGAGGTATAGCCCTGACTGGTGTAGCTCAGTGGGTTGAGCATCGGCCTGCGAACCGAAAGGTCACCAGTTCGATTCCCAGTCCGGGAACATGCCTGGGTTGTGGGCCAGGTCCCCAGTAGGGGGAGCATGAGAGGCAACCACACACTGATGTTTCTCTCCCTCTCTTTCACCCTCCCTTCCCCTCTGTCTAAAAATAAAATTAATAAAATCTTAAACAAATTAAAAAAATAAAAGTATGAGGTATGTCCATATGTAATGACACGTAATAGTATACGTGAAAAAAGGAAGCTGCAGGAAAATATCCACAAAACGGTCTGTGGCACCTGTTAATCTTGTTTATGATTATGCAAGGTTTCTTTCTCAACCAAGAATTAAGAAGAAAAGAAATACACACACACACATCTCCACATAATGATGTGATTCATTTAAAAACACACACAGAGCACTATCATCTACACCTGTAATGATAAATGCATACAACAAAACAATATATAGAACATGGTATGAAAAAATGCCTTTAGACCTGGCGGTTTGGGAGTGATCTGGGGGCAGGAAAATGGCACATTTATACATGATTTTTAGGATTCAATATTGTTTCTGTTACAAAAAAGAAGGTAAATTTTTCCTAGAAAAAAAATTGACCAACACCCCACTCTGCTTACTATGAGGACAACTATTTACATTGTCACGCAAAGGCAGTTCTGTGTCCACCCAGACTTTGGATTTTGCAGTTCCTTTACAAAACAGAAAGATCTTAGAGGGTCCTCCCTGAACAATGGGACATTCGCCCGGCCCTGAATTCGTCATCCAGAGGAAGTTTCAGGCAGACGTGTCAGAGGTCTCCACCAACTGATGCAGGGCAGCAGCCCAGTACAAAGGAAGGAGAAGAGCTGTTGTTTCCCTTCTCCAAGAAGGATGTCCGTCAGCAGCAACCGCATGAGCCCTCCTAGTGTCCGAGGGTCAGCCTGCTTCTCACTGGCCGCTGTTGTCTACACAATGCATTGCCACCGAAGTAGTAATCATAGCGGGCATTTACAATTGCCCACTGTGTGCCAGGCCCTCTGTTGGGGCTCAATGCCCAGAATCTCACTTAATCTTTACAACAATCTGAAGAGAAGGGCCTTAGTGCCCAATTAACAGATGAGGAAACTGAGGTTCAGATGGATTAAGAAAGGTTCTCAAGCAAAGGACTGACGAGCAATTCTAATCAATGCCCGCCATTCTCAAGCCTGTGCTCCGACCTCCACTCTGCACTGTCATCAGCCACATTAAATGGTTAGTTTGGAGGGGGTATGTGGGCCTTGCTCCAATTAATATGTGCATATTAATGTTAAATTTGTATTTATTTATACTTAGGTTAAGGGCCCAAAGTGATTACTAAAGAATGTAAAGAGAAGCCATCTTTCCCCGTCTAACCCGAGAGCGCGCAGTGGTCAGGAGCGGAGCTGCCTTTGCCACACTCTGGGGAACAGAGAGGCCTCTGACCTTGTGGCCTCAGACTGGTTCCAGGGACCCCCAAGTGACCAAAGTCACAGATGAATCTGCCAGGAGTTTCAGGGCAGTTTTTCCTCAAAATAATAACACATTCTGCTGCAGTCAGAATGCAAATTTCATGTTTTTGTAGTTAAATTTATTGAGTCCATGTTTATTCAGACCTGGCACATGGCTAGGGCCCTGTATTGAGAAGTCTGGAATTCCTATGTTCTTTCCTACTCCTGTTGCTACTGGGGGTCTTTCCTGCCAGTCCCGTTTGATCCAGCAACATGTGCGGGGGCAGGGACGAGGCAGGCAGCCTTGTCTAACAAGGCCAGGGAGACAGCACACCTGCCCTCCAGATGCAAAGAGCTTATATAAAAGGGAACAACGTATGTAACAAATTTCCCCCCAAATTACAATTCTCAGAGAGAGTGGGTTAGAGAAATAAATTTAGAGAAAAGAGTGGCAGATGGGATAGATGGATTCAATTAAGGCAAAGAACATCAAACAATTCCAAGGATGCCTCATTTTAATAGAACATGTCATTTTCTCCTTGTGGCCTCCAGATAACTCCCGACGACAGTCTAGGTGGGAAGCAGGGTGTGCACAATGAGCCTCGACCCCAGCAAGAGTTTAATGTCCTAAAATGAGGGAGCTAATATTCCCTCTTCTCTTCTTTTCAATAATGCGGTACAACAGCACATGAATCAGGCTGAGCCGGCTATGTATTCGATGCACATTTCTACAGAACCAGGTGTTCGTCAAATTAAATAGGTATTTCCCATTGTTATCTTCACTGAACTGATTTCTTTATTTGGTCTATGGGAGAGTCTCCTTTTTAATTAAACCAACCACTGTCATTTTTCTAAGAAAGACAATAAAACGATAAAAATACTTACATGCCTTTTATCTTCCTAAACATTAATCATGAAGGATAGGAGGTGTTATGCCTTTGCTAGGTAGTTTTATCACACAGACATTATGCTAACATGCTTTAAATTGTTGCTTTGCAGGTCAATTTATTCCTATTAAGAGTGTATTAGATACTTGTTGTCACTAACAGTATTTGTAACTATTTACTATCAAAAGAATTCATGCCTGCAATAATTTTGCAACACATAGTCAACATATAAGCATAGATGTGTATATAATAATATATATGCACCATGTTGACCTAAATACTACACCCAACTGACCTCAATTTTCATCTAAAGTCAAGTGTGAAAGTCTAGTAGCTTGATGAGCAATGCTTTCTTTATTCCCTGGCTCCTAGCAGTGTCATGTAATTGACAGCCATGTTATCGTATTTACAAAGTGATAGGTGGGTTGTAGTTTTTCAAAGATGGTATTATTATCTCTGTAGTCAGTGGAGAACCTGTGGAAGACTTAGAAGAGAAACTCTACAATTATACTCCATAACTCTAACTGCAATAATGTACAGTTGTTCTGATTATCAGTTAAAATGGCAATGTAGCTGGTCTTTTTTTTGCAGAGATGCTAAGTCACTTTTAGATTCCAGCCCATTCTTTACTATGTTGCAGAGTAAAATCCTCTCAGCTAGAAGAGAATAATATTTAGGCTGTCATATCATCTTCAGGGTGCTGTGCAGAAATAACCTCTACTTGACTCAGCTGAGAGAGTAAACTAATGTTAAAATATCGAACCATTGCCTTGTTTCTCTGCAACTGAGGTGCCCTGACTTCACTAAGGAAAAGTCACCTTTGATTTTTTGAGTGGTTTAAAGTGGCTTCCAGGAGAGGAGACAGAGTTTCCTGGAAGATCAAGTCACTGGCTCCCAGCCCCTGGGCTTGAGTCCCTTCATCACTGTGTGCTCCACACACTTCGAAGCGGGCAGGGTTGTAACAACCCCCACCCAGCGCAGTGGCGTTGGTGGCATAGCCTTGTTTCCAAAGTTACATTATGAACTGGTCTTTGGAGAACGCTTTCTACAAAGTAGCAATTGAGTTTAAATAGCAAAAACTTGAGCTTCTAAAGGATAAAGATAAATTACAAAACTCAGAGTACAGGAAATACTAGTGCAAACCAGTTCTGCAGAGCTGACAAAAAAATTTTCGGGAAAGATGATACACAATTCACAGGAGGCTCAAGAGAGGAACAAGAGGGCACTGCTCAGACTTTTCCTTTACTAAACTTATTTTTCTATTAAGTTTTTTGTTATCTAATCACGTTGCACTCGAATCATTCTGTTGTAGTTATGTATTGCTGCGTAACAAGTTACTCCAAAACTTAACAACTTAACATGACAAACATTAATCATCTCACAGTTTATGTGGGTCAGGAAGGCAGGCATGACTTAGCTGGGTGCCTCCACCTCAAGGTCTCTCACAGTGTTATGTGCGGGGCTAGTGTTATGGTCCAATCTTAAGACTCAACTGGAAGAGGATAAACTTCCAAACTCACTCACGTGGCTGGTGACAGGATTCAGCGCCTCACCGGCTATTGGACTAAGGACCTCAGTTCCTTGCTAAGGGTTAGCCAGAGGCCTCCCTCAGTTTCTCACTACCTGAGCCTCTCCCTAAGGCAGCTCACAACATGACGGTGCCCTTTCTTAGAGCAAGCCAATTAAAGCAAGACAGAGACATTGTCTTTTTGTAACCTAACCTCAGAAGTGACATCCCATCACCTTTGCCAAATTCTATTTGTTGGGAGCAAGTTATTAGGTGCAGCCACACTGAAGGCGAGGGGGTCACACAAGGGTATGAATGCCAGTGGGGATCACTGGGGTCATCTCAGAAGCTGCCAACCACATTTTCCCTTGCATGCACAACAAGAGGAAGAAACATCAAAATGGAAGGAAAATTGGAAAGATGTAGGGGAATGGGAAATGTTCCAGGATCTCATTACTTAAGCTTATGCTTTGCAGCTCTCTCTCTCTTTCTCCCAAAACCCAAGCATACAACATACCCCAGAGCCTCTCATCCCTGTACCCTCTTTTCTCCTTCATGGGAGCACCAAAGTTCAGGCCTTCGTTTCTTCGCACTATCAATAGTGTAGCACTACTTTCCTTAACCAGCTTCCATAGTGCAACACATCCTGGACACCAATGCCAGATTCGTTTTCCTAAATCATACTTTCTACTTATCCTTATGCTGCAGAAAGCCCCCGTAGTGGCTCCCCATTGTCAAACAAAACCCAAACACTTTATAGACTACCATTCAGTGTCTTCCATAATTTGACCCAGGCCTGACTATACAAACTTATCAACCCCAACCCCCAACGGTAACCCACCATCCCAGGTAAACCACCCTCAACACCAAAACACACTGCACTTACACACAGCTTGAAGCCTCTGCTGACATTATCGCTCCCCCTCCCTTGGTAAGACCAGTCCTCGCCTTACCATTATAAATCCTTCCCAATTTCCAGTATGCAAAGTAGATCCCATCTTCTCAATGACACATTTTCTGATCTCCCAAACTAGATTTCAGTTCCTCCTATGAGTAGGCACGGCTGTGGGAGATGTACACCATTTACGGCCCTGGCCAGTCACTGTGCGCATGTCTCATTTTCCCAAGAAACTGATATTTTCACACTTTCCTTCTTCCACAGAGACCACCAGACTACACATCTCCGGGAGGACTGGGCTGGATCTCACTTGTTTTTTTCTGCCCATAGTAGCTGGTCCATGACCGGAATATTTGTTGAAAGATGGATGGGTAGATGGATGAATGGATAGATGGGTGGGAAGGAGGGAGGGAGGGAGGAAGGAAGGAAGGGTTAAGCACAAGGTCTAGTATCATAAGAGGTCAATAAGTAAGAAATATTTGTTAACACCACCAATCCTTAAAATGAGAATTCTCCACCCAGTGGCACCTTGGCCACTTAGTGGTCACTATGTAGGAATCCTTCCAAAAAGAACAAACGCAAATGATATTTATCTGGCTCTGACAAAATAAACAAGCCCATTCACACAAATATCACAACTGAAGACCACCGCCCACCCTAACGCTGGCTCTGAGATACAGGGTGCCAAGGGGAGGGAAATTAGATGGCAGAGTGAGGGCAGAACTTAAGTACAGAGCTACGTCAAATTAGTGCGCCTCAGCCATGGGAAAACAAGTGGTAAGAACAAAAAGGGTGCTGGGGAAATAGAGGAAAAATACATCTACTGTGGGGGAGTGTCCATGTTTTAGGTAAGTCCGAGTAAACAAAAAGGATTTTTTAAAAGAATGAGAGATACCAGGAGACCTTTTAAGGCCTTTATTGCCTACCTCTAAGAAGAGGGAGGAAATCTCAAAGCATCAAACGTCCAAAATCCAGAGGAAACCTAACGCTTCCTATTTAGGTGTCCAGAAAATTTAAACCTAAAGTGAATTCTCCCGGGAATCAGATTCCTGACCGTAGGTTTCTTGCGCTCGACCCAGCCACCCTCCTCTCATCATAGGGAGCGCTGAAAACTCCAGAGGCTCGGTGGACCGGAGCCCGTGAATTCGCTCTCGGGCTATCGTGATCCCGGAGCAAAGCCTACGCAGTGGGTCTCTGTGAGCCGGAGGCGCGCACAGCGCGGAGATTCTGGGGACAGCGGGCGCTGAGTTTGGAGCTTTACAAGTCCCCCAGCCTGAAATGGGAAGGCAGCTCCTCTCGCCCCAAACTCACTTGCTTTTTAGAACCACTTCCATCTACTTTCTGGTCTCAGCTCCCAAAGGCATCCGGAGAATCCTCCACGGTCCAAGGTCCACCGTGAAAGAGGAGAAAGGGTAAGGGGGGTGGTGACCGGGAGGCGAGGTCACCAGGGCCCCTTCCCTGGCTTGGTGTCGTCGTTGGCGGGGAATAGGGGGGGAAGTTGCAAACCTGCTTGTCTCCGCCCCACTAAGCCGCGGGAATCCGTGTGGAGGCGCCTCGCCGTGGGCATCAGGGACCCGACGAGGGAAGGACACCCTGGAAGGGCTGCAGGCAAAAACTTTCCGTCCTCTAGCGGCAACTGTGCGAGAAAGACCACCCCTCCTCCGGGCCCAGGTCGCGCCTCTCCGAGGTCGGCCCCCAGCGCCCCCACCCAGCCCGTCGGAGCCGCCAGGTGCACCGGCGGCGGCGCAGCGCCTCCGCTCCCGGGCGCCCGGCAGCCTCTGGTCTCCCGCACCCGGCGCTGGCCGGCCGCGCGGCCCCTCCCCGGCGGGCGCCTAGCTGCAGGAGCCTCGCTGCTGCCTCTGGCGGCCGCGCACGCCGCGTGCGGGGCCGATCCGGCTGTGGGCGCTCGGGCGCCGGCTCCTCCTCCTCCTCTCTCTCCTCCTCCCCGCCTCCCTCCTCCCATCCCTCCCTCCCTCCCCCTTTCAGAGCACTCAATGTCGGAACGTTCCGAAGATGACGTCGGAGCGTTCTCGAATCCCGTGTCTCTCGGCTGCTGCTGCCGAAGGAACAGGGAAAAAGCAACAAGAAGGAAGAGCAATGGCGACACTGGATCGCAAAGTGCCCAGTCCGGAGGCGTTTCTGGGCAAACCCTGGTCCTCCTGGATCGACGCCGCCAAATTACACTGCTCCGACAGTAAGAACCCCACCGCCTCCTCCTCCTTTTATTATCCTGTAACCTTTCCATTCACCTAGAGCCACTGGGAAAAAGTGTGTGTGTGAGAGAGAGAGTGGCCCCCGGTGTCCTCCATGCTTCTCCCTCTCTCTCTAAATAAATACACACAGAGACAGAGCATCAATGCACAGAGAGAGGCCCTGCTGCCAGGGCTGTCTGTCTGTCTGTCTGTGCCCGGCTCCCCGTGGCAGCCCGCGGGGTGGGCTTTCACAGCCCCATGGTGTATCTGTTTAAAAGGCTACTCTGTTGCTGCTTGCATAGTTTTTTTGGTACCTATCTGGGCCAGGTAGATGGAAATCCGGACTTGGGAGAAAACGTCGCATTGTCAATTTTGGAAAGATTTTCATATACAGTATTTATATCAATCTGTTTGCAAATAAACACTCTCCCTCCCCCCCCCTTGACTTTGGCTTCCCCCCCCTTTTTTCGCCTTTTTCTCTTATTTTCTTTTTTCCTTTTCTTTTTCATCTGCAGATGTAGATTTAGAAGAGGCTGGAAAAGAGGGTGGAAAAAGCAGGGAGGTTATGAGGCTTAATAAAGAAGGTAAGTGGAGCTACTGGCATATTAGTGTTAGCATGTGTGGCAGAAATCTTCACAGGATTTCGACTATAACGTGAATTGTTCTGCTGGGTACAGAGTGACTAAGGTTTGTCAAAAATTGAGCACGCCCAGGTGTCTACAGCTTGGTGTTAACTTCTTTCAAAGTATAAATACAATGGGGGGGGGGAGGTGGTAAAGAGGGGGAGACTGTTGGAGGCAGAAGTTTACTGCACTTCAGTTGGAGTCCACGTTTGGACCTTCTGATGCCAATCTGCCATTCGCATTTGCAGCATCATTGCCAAAGGTGGGGGGGGTCTGTGAAATGAGGAGCGGGGCTTCCCTCACAAGCATCGCAGCCTATCATGTGGGTAAATACACAACAGTTTAATGAACCCCACACAATCAGTAATTCCAGCAGCTACTTCTCCACTCTTCACTGAAAACCATTGTACATGGCAAACCTTTGCAGCAAGTTACATTTGCCCGCCTTGTGCTTGGTCACAGAGTGTTACGTGGCCAGCAGGATTAGGGGCATCTCTGTGTGCAACTCCCCAGCTGGTCGCCCATCTCTGTTTCCCCAACGTGGAAATGTAGTGCCTGAATTGGGACACAGTGAGTAGACAGGTCATCCCAGACTGAGGCAGGCAAGAGAAGCCACAGCGTGCTGGAACTCAGCATCAAACACACATGGTCATCATAAATAAATCATATCCTGTTCATGTTTGCAAGCCTGCCATATGTAACTCTTGCCTATGGGCTCCACATGGAGCAACTCCAGAGACCACTTTCTGCTGAACAAATGGATGGGTTCATTTGAATTGTGATTTACTAACTGATGTCTTGTAAACATGGTTGGCTGAGATTGGGTGTGGGAGGATGGCGTGAGGGGCCAGAAGAGGTTGGTGGGAAGTGTTGAAAGAGTTAGCCGTAACTAGGCCGTAGGAGGATTGCTTGTCCCAAATGAATGGAGAAAAGGCCATTAGATTCCAAAGAATGGTCTCCCTCATGAATAGGAATGTCATCCTCTAAGGTAGCCAAAACCTGCTTGGAAGGATGGAACTTATTTTGCGGATTGACACCTATGACAGTGGATGTCCTGTGCTTAATCATTTCCTAACCATCCAGTGAGAGGAAAATTTGTACTTCAAAAAAATAACATGGAGGTTAAAATGCATGCATATTCAAGGACAGTTCTCTAGCACAGTGGTTCTGCTAATTAAGCACTTTGATTGGAAATGAAACCTTATTCTAAACATGTTTGCCTCTAGGTACCTTAGTGTGATCTTGACATATCTTTAGGATGCGCAAGGGAATGTAGTCAAGTAAACTTCTTACAAGTGGCAGGTTGTTTGTGCTAAATGTCCATGAGCGTAGTCATGGGAAGTCTCGCTAGAGATTGTTTTTCTTCACAAACTCTTGAGATCTTTAAAAGCTAATGGGACTCAGTTATCAAACCACTGGCAGTGGAAAGTGTTCCATGAAAGGAGATGAGATTGTGAAAACCTTTAAAGTTGGGTAAAGGTCATGCTATGGCACAGAATTGTCACTTCTTGGGCCTGGTGATCGATTACCACCACAACACAAAACTCATATCCTACACCCTCCTCCCTACTTCTACTTTAAAAGATGCTTGTTCTCAGATTCTCTTTGCCTCATGAAAAATAGATTCCTTTAAGGAAAAATGAAAAACTCTCCTTTCCTTAGAAGTCAAAAGTGGTAACAACCTGCTTATTATATCTTTTGTCCTGTAAAGGTACAAAGATTTGCTCCCAATTATATGCATTTGCATCAAGGACACTGCTGTTCAGTGTAACATGCAATTGCTGAATTCACCAAATAGCCACGTATGGGTGGAAATCTCTGTTCATTGGCCTGGTAGAGAAGACTTAGGTTAGCAATTCCTGAAGGTCTTCCTGGTGTATGCACACAGTTTTCTTTGCAGATAGAGTACACGTTAACTAAATATATATCCACCCCCTGCCATGATGAGGAATTTAACGGTTGAGCTGGGACTCTGTCAGGGTGTTTGGTTGTCAGGATCTCCAGAAACACTGGTTGCGTTAGTCTTGCCATGGGCTTTCCTGTTGGAGTCAGTATGTAGGTGGTCTCAGGACGCACACGTGTGTGTTTACGGGTCACTGCACCGCACATCTGTTTATCTGTATGTGTGAACGTATGTAGGTTGACCATGATGTTGTTGATAGTAAAACGGTCTTGAGAAGAAATTTGGGCTTTAATAGCAATGAATGTATAGCAATTGAGAAATGAAGGGATATGATCCAGATTTTGATACGATTTTTTATTGTGATAAACGTAATATAAAATTTACTGTTTTAAAGTGTACAGTTCAGTGGTACTGAGTATATTCACAATGTTGTACGACAATCATCGCTGTTCATTTCCCTGACTTTTGTAATCATCCCAACCAGAAATCCTATACCCATTATACAGTAACTCCCCATTCCCTTCTCACTCTTAGCCTTGGTAATCTCTGTTCTATGTTCTGTTTCTATGAAGTTGCCTCTTCTAGGTACCATGTTTAAGTATATATATAAAAGATATATGATTCATGTATATATCATGCAATATTCGTCCCTTCATGACAGACTTATTTCACTTAGCATAATGCTTTCATGGTTCATCCCCGCTGCAGCATGTGTCAGAATTTCATTCCTTTTTATGGCTGAATAATACTCTGTTGTATGTATATACCATATTTTGTTTATCCATCTATCTGTTGATGGATATTTGGCTTGTTTCCATCTTTTAACTATAGTGAATACTGCTACTGTGAACATTATCATAATATTTTTTTTTTTTAATAGCTTAAGCTCAGGGAGAGAATTTAGGCTGGAAATGTGAAAAAATAATCATTTTGCCCTCCGTCTCTATCTGGCCACAGCTTCAAAAGACACAGGAAGGACTTGCAGACTTTCTAAAATAACCCGATTACTGTGATACAGTTCCCTCCCCGCTCCTCATTCCTTTCTCCTTTGTGTGCGTCAGGTCTCCACCTGTATCAGTAGGAAGTGTTAACGGAATGCTTTGAAATCTCTGTAATAAAGTCTTCACATCAGTGTTATTATTTCAACTAAAGTTAGCTAAAGTTATAGTCGAGGAATTTGGCAAATAGCTTTGAACCTTGCCACATCATCACCTGGGTCCAGAAGGGTGTCGCTAATTCTATGCTTGGATGTGGTCGTGTAGGGTCATGTTGAGGGCAGCCTGGTGTGGTGAAAGGATCAAGAGAGAGGGCTTTGAGTCAGTTTCCTAAGTTCTCACATATGACCTTGGGAACATCACTTCCCTTCTCTGGGCAAATTCTCTCACACGTAAAATAAGGAAGTGGGATTAAACATCCTCTAAGGTGTCTGGGACCGCTAAACCTAAGTTTCTCTATTGAATGTACTTACACTTGAGATATAGTCAGGGCGTTTTTGAAAAAAAAATCTTAAAAATCAAAACCTCATATTAAGTACATCTTAAACTACTACATACTGGGTTCATTTTGTAATCTCTTGGCGGCAGAAATCACTGCATCTCATACACAAGCCTGTTCTGCTGCAGATAGTTTGAGAATGGTATGTGGCCTTTAGGACTTGGGAATGGCTGAGGGTTTGAGTCCAAAACCCAGGGTGATGTGTTCCCCACAGTAAAGAGTGAGTTGACCTAGGTCAGCTTGGATCAGTCAGGCACTCCGATTTCCTGAGAGGAGGGGTCCCAGAAACCTTGCTAGCCTAATCTAAGACATGAAATGCATTTATGATAGAGAATTCCAAGGAAGGCCATTCATCTAGCTAACCTTTTAAAATAATTTTCTCTCTAGCTTTGTAGATTTATCTGAAGGCTTTTTTTCAAGCTAACTGGGAAAAAGCTCTGTGATGTAGAAAGATGTTCCCCTTTTCTAATCACCTTACCTGAACCTTTTTTTTTTTTTTGAAGAATGTCAAGTCATGAGTAAGGAGCAGACTGCGCAGGGCTCGTGAGTGTCCTGGACTGTATAAAACAGATAATAACACGATTATTGTGAGGATTAACTGAGATGATACAAAAGGGCTCAGCGCATAGTAAGCACTTAATGGATGTTTGCCTTTATTCTTTTTTTAATGTTATTATGATTATCATCATCATTTATTAATGAAGCTAGTTCTAGGAAACTTTATTCTTATAATTAACTAGGATCTTTAATCAGTGATGAACAGAAAAGATAAACTATCAGAAATTTCATTTTTAAAGTAAGCCGTCTTATAATTTTATAAAACTAATGATTTTTTTAAAAGCCAGTTTTAATGGTGTGCAGTTAATATGTAGTCATTGGTCAATTTTATCAAGATAAAGAAAATATTTAGGCAGCTGTGGGCCTGTGGCCTATGAAGGATTTACAGAGATCCTTTTGGTTCTGGGAAGGCTGAACGTAATTTTTAAAATGATCAATAAGTTGTTTTATGTGATCACTGAGAAAAGGAAATCCTTAATAGACCCGCGTTTGCGTCTTTTGGAAACATATACTAGTTTCTACGGGCATTTGTCTGTGTGTTAATGTGGCCAGATGTTTTGATTTGATGTAGGTAAACTTGTGGAATACTTCCAATTGGAAAGCTGTTCTGGAGCCAGTAAGATCTTGCTGTGACTGTAAGAGTTTGCTTTCCTCCTGAGATGCTGGTGGAATTGGGCTGGAACACAGGGCGAAGCAGGGAATGTGGGAACACGTTCAGCACAGGTTGAGGACTTGCAGTTGTGACTGGATGGGAACAAGTTGGAGGAAAAGATGGTAACTGACCGAGTAAGAATGGAGTGTTCTTAGAATCCAAGCCAGGGGAGCCAGCGACAAGTGGTGGAGATTTATGGGAAACTGTGGAGGGATTCCCTTTATCATTACACAGACAACTCTGTTATCTATGCTAATAGGAGATGGGAAGACACCAAGTCCACAGATTACACAGATAAACCTCATTTCGCCATTACTTTCAACTTCTTTTTCCATTAAGCCTACCTTCCTCCCCTTTTGCTAACAAGCAGCAACATTTGTTCACTTTGACGTTTCATTATCATCTCTCTTCTCTTGCCCAGCATTTGGGATGAAAGGACAGGAGAAGCAGAGTAGCCTAACGGTGGTAGGGAGGAAAGATGAAAAACAGAAGGGTAAGGGCTTGGAGAATGAATAAGCTTTACAGTTGTATCCAATGGAGAAGGAAGTGCATGGCCAAGACAGCAAAGCCTAGATAGGGCTTTTTCAAAACCGTTTAGTTTTGGAAATATAAAGCTTCCAAATGAGTATCCCTTTACATGCACGTATTTCCATGTGCCTAGGTTCTCATGTGGAGAAAATATGGTTCTGGCTCCTTCCAAAACAGGAAACTAGGCAGGGTGGGCATACTTTAAAACTCTGTATGTGATGCGCTGGGCTCTCATTATACCTCTTCTACAAAAATAACTTTTTTATATCTAGAAGATGTAGACTGTTCAGTGAGACACACACTCACTGAAATGCTTTTTATTTTTTCAAATACTGTTCACATGTTAAAACATTCCGAAGGGTAGGGTCCATGTCAGTTCATAAGGTGTTGCCACGTTCTCTTTGGTGCCTGCATAGTGGAACCATCATTGAAACCTCTGGGTGTCTTGCTTGGTTTTTAATACCCACTCGTGCTTTTTTGGCCTCCATCATGCATTTGAGACCGAGTGGCTCTCACCGTGGCCAGCACCGGGAAGGCCCAGGGACCCAGCAGCCGACCAGCACAGCCTCTCCCTCGTGGCGCTTCCATCCCAGCAGCGAAGGCAGACAGTAAGACGCCCTGGTGTCTGTGACGAGTACTCCGAAAGGGGAACGGGGTGCTGCTGGAAGGCTGGGCAGGAGAACCTAACTTAGGTGAGGGGCTCAGGGAAGGCCTTCGCGAGGAAATTTTATTTACACTAAAACCTGGAGGATGAATGGAAGTTACCCATGTGCAGGGCTGGGCAGGGTGGAATTAAAGGAAACAACACGTGTGAAGGCCCAAAGTGTGAGAGAATATGGAACGTTCTAGACACCAGAGAATCTGTGTCGCTTAGAGTGAAGATAGCAAAGCAGAGAGTAGTATATACTTTCTCAGCAGTGGCACCACTTCTTTGTGCTGGGGGACTGTCCGTGCATTGTAAGATGCTCAGCAGCGTCTCAGCCTTTACCAATGGATTCCAGAGGTAGCTCCCCCTCCCCAAATTTGAAACAACCAAAAATGTGTCTGTACATTGCCAAGATCCCTTGAGAGAGAATCACTGGTGTAAGGTGAGGTCAGAAAGGCAAGAACGCAACAAAAATACACTAAGATATTCACAGAAATATTCTGCAACTCTGTGTCTTAGGCCTACATTCCAGGCGAGTTGACCTTATTGAAAATTCAGCAGACGTATCCAAAGCTGTGACTATCCCCTGGCCCTGGGCTGCGTGTGGGAGGATCTAAAGGGAGAGAAGACTCTGTCCCTCAAAGAGCCCTCTGTAGGTTTCCCAGGTGACTCCCCAAACCTTTAGCTCTAGACTGCAGAAAGTGGTGAAGTAGCGAGCTTCAGGCTCAAATTCCAGGTGGCCCATCCTCCCGCACTGTGGGTGGAAGAGACTCCAAGGCATCGATTCTGATAATGATGGATATCAAGAGTACCACATGGAAGCAGTAAGGATTCCGGTTTAAAAGCAGGCTGGAAATACTGTTGGCATTCTGTGCAGTGGGATCACCCATGGGACTTGTCTGAAATGGGGTGCACATGACAGAGCAAAGCATCTGGTTTCAGGGTTTTCCTGTTACAGGTTAGCAAATAGGAAGGGCAGAGGAGGGTCTGGTTCCCGGGGGCTTCCGACCTATGTGCCACCTGGTCTGCAGCATTACTTGGGATTGCGAGGCCATGCTCACAGTCCGGTGGTTCACAGGGGCTTGCTGTCTCTGCTTTAGAGTAGACTTAGAAAAGTTAGGCAGCTTCAGTTTCTGTATGGTGTCCTGTATATATTGTGTTTATATCCTTTGGGCTCACCTTTTGTTCGTGGTGCCTTTTTAAATTGGTGACATCCTTCAGGAGTAGACGTCAGTGGTAGTAGCAGACACAGAGAGACCCTGTACTGGTCAAATCCCTTTTACCCAAGGACATCATAGCCTGAGGTGGCCCAATGTTCATATTTGGAAACTGCAGTCCTCTGGTGACTACAATGAGTGCCGTCACCAAGATCGTGACAAAGGTCATCCCTGGCCATCTCTGTTCCTCCTCACAAGAAGAGCAACTAACAACTATTTATAGACAAGACCCCACTGAGAAAATCATAGAATAAGGGGGAGAGGCTGAAGCACTCCCCGACCACAGAGACAGAGATGAAACAGAGACAAAGACAGACGGCCTTTGAAGGGTAAGAGGCTCAGCCACACGTTGACTCCTGCCGTTCCCTGAGGCCACGCGGCACCAAACCAGCAGGTCTCCCTGGGCCTGCGGTTCCTCCAGTAGCAAGAGAGAGCCCGGGGGGAGACATCTAGCTTCTCCAGTGAGTGAGGTGCTTCTTGGGAGTCCCAACTTGGTCTCGCCTCAGGGGGACCGTGGGGGAGAGTCTGTGGGACTTGACCACTGGGAGTCGGATTGTGACTGCCGTAATCCAACATGACCGTAATGGAGAGGGACGGTGTTGGCCATTGGGTGGGTCTTTTCCTGAGTTGCAGAAACTGAATGTCAAGAAATGGTCTTCCATATCTCTCCTAAAACTCTTGGTGCGATGTTCTGCTGCTGATGGGCTCCCAGATAAGGTTGTCGTCTGGCTCTCTCCTGCTCTTCTGTGGCAGAGCTCAGATTGGCCACTTCAGCCAGATGGACCTGGATTTAGACCCGAAGCCTCTTGACCTAATGATGGGAACCCAGGAAATCCCTTCCTGCAAGTGGGCTGAGGCTGATCATCCTGCCCTTCAGCAGCTAGACTTGGTTCACCCAGTTGCCTCTAAGGAAAGCTGGAATTCTGCTGAGGGGAAGGCTTTTGTTTTTACGTAGATGCTTTATCCCTGTACCTGTGGTTTCATAACACAGTTCTGCTTGCCGATTTTAGGGATCGGGTGTTTAAAGACAAAAAGGTAACCAAATAAACACACTCTAGGGCAGGACAGAGTGACACCAGGTCACCACAGTGGGGAAGATAAAAGTGACTCAGTGATGGGCTCTTTGAACATAGAAGCAGTTATCAGGGTGCCTGCTCTGTCAAGCTAACTGATGATTCTCTGAACATTAACAGTACAAGGACACCTTCGGCTGGGGGTCAGCAGGGTAGGGTTGCTGTGTGACCATACCACAATACACCAGTAGGTCATGGAGTCCCGGGGCGGCGTGGGGATGGGGAGACAGGACATCCGAACTGATGACACTGGCCAGGATGTGGAACGCGGTTGGGACACATTACTAGCTTGTTCCTCCTATCGGATTAGCATGGTGTCTGCCTCTTGTTAAGAGTGTATTGGACTACAAAAGGATGAATACTGCATGGTTCCACTTATATGAGGTTCCTAGAATAGTAAATTCATAGAATCGGAGAGTCAAATAGTAGTTGCCAAGGGCTGGGGGCGGGTGGCAGGGGAAGTGGAGAATTAGAGTTTAATAGGTACAGAGTTCTAGTTGGGAAAGATAAAAAGGCTCTGGAGTCGGACGGCGGTGACAGTGAACTACATGCTTCAAAATGTTTAAAATGGTAAAATTTGTGTTATGTATATTTTGCCAAAAGTGCATTGGCATTACAGACTTGGAAGTTTCATGGAGCATTGTTTAAATCTCGACTCAGCCACTTACAAGCTGAGTAGTAAGAAGTAAGAAAAGATCATTTTTCTGAGCCTCAATTTCCTCATTTTTAGGATAGTAATAACAGTAGCTCTCAGGGTTGTGAAAATAAATGGGATACTACCTGGCATACAGCAGGTACTCAATAATGTTAGCTTTTGTTACGATGATTGTTACTTTTACCAGGCACTCGGCTCCTCTTCCTTGCCTTAAGAGATCTGCTACTTTCAGGGGACAGAGGACATTGTCACTGCTCCAGGAGTATGCTGAGGGCTCACTAGGCATCTTTGGTCAACATATTGACCCTTTTCTTTAAGGATGCTTGGAGTGAAAACAAATGAAGTTGGACGGAGCACCCTGTGCTGTTAGCTTATCACAAGCAAAATAATTTCAGTTTTCCACAGTGTGGTCATTTGGGTGACCCTGCGCTGAGGTTGCCTAGGCACTTAGCAGCTGACGCCGCAGTCGCGGTAAATCAGAACGACTGGGAGTGGGCCACGGGAACAGGCATTTTAAACAGGCTCCGCTGGCATTTTAAACAGGTGGCTCCAATGTTTACTGGACTTTGAGAACCACTGTTCACTGGGTACAAGAAGTGGCTCTCCACCCTTCCCATCCTAAGAATCATTTGTGAAGCTTTTTTTTTTTAAAGAATTTATTTTTATTTATTTTTAGAGAGAGGGGAAAGGAGGGAGAAAGAGAGGGAGAGAAACATCAATGTGTGAGAGAAATGTCGATTGGTTGCCTCTCCCACGTCCCCAGCTGGGGACCTGGCCTGCAACCCAGGCATGTGCCCTGACTGGGAATCGAATAGGTGACCTTTCAGTTCACAGGCTGGTGCTCCTTCCACTGAGCCACACCAGCCAGGGCTGCGAAGCTTTTTAAAAGCAGAGACACCAGGACCACTCCTGGAGGTTTGGATTCCGGTTTAAGGGGTTCTGGGGACCTGCTTGTGTGTTTTTAAAAATAAAAATCCTAGCTGCCATTTACTGGGCAGTGGCTGGTTGTAAAACTCAGAGCTAAATGTGCATTTTCTCATCTAATCCTCATGACCACCCTACGCGGCAATTCCCATTAGCACCCCCACTTTAGAGATTAAGAAACTGAAGCCCAAAGAGGTTAAGGCTTTTACCAAGGTGACATATTAGGTGAGATTTGAACACAGAGGCAGGCAGATCCCAGAGGCTGTACTCTCAATTACTGTATCATAATGTTGTCTTAGGAGCAGGGTGAGGACCGAGGTGAGGCATGTGCGGCACCCAGAATACACATTTTAAGGAGGCAGATACACAGGCTCCTGCGAGTGCAGACTGAGGGCCTCCTTAAATGTTGCCTCAGCCTGGCACCAGCCCTGCCTAGGAGAATGTTCTCTAAGCAGAATGATTACAGTTTCTTCCTCCTTGTGTGTGTAAGCCAGTGGCCTGCTGATAGGGCCCCAGGCCTCCCCCTCAGTGAAGTGCTTTCTCATCCCAGGGCCCCGGCTTTGGGTCGGAGTCCTGGCCTCAGGGAGATCTCAGGAGCTGACTCAGACTGTTCCTTTTTGGGAGAAGGTGTTAGCGAGGATGGTTGCCAAGCAACTCCAGGGGCATCTATCCACAGTGATGATTTCTCTCTCTCTTTTTCCTCTTTTGAACATCTTCTAGGCCGCTTTTCAGTTTCCCTCTTGGCGTTGGGATTGTTAGTGTTTTCGCAAAGGGTGCGCTCATTCGGAGGATGGAATGGAGATAGCTTTTCTTTCCCCCACCCCGGCCTAGTTGTGCCCTTCTGATGCACCGCTAAGGGGGTGTGAAAGACCTTTCCCTTCTTTAGCCACAGCATGCACTACTTGTCACTGGCTCTGAGGGACAGTAACAAAGAAGATTCCTTGATTGGAGTGGCTGAGAAAGGCACAAAATGCATCTCCTCCATGAGGACGGGCGAATGTGGTAACGTTGAGTTCATGACTTTGGATTTCACCTACCCTCCACTAACCATCGCTCTTAACATTTCCTACTCCTCGACCTGGCTGGTCTGGAACTGCTGCACGTGCGTGCTCGCTCTCTCTCTCCCTCTCTGTCAATCTCTCTCTCTCTCTCTCTCTCTCTCTCTCTCTCTCTCTCTCTCTCTCTCTCTTAGAGACCAGGGCAGCCCTTGACATGTATTTTCTCTTCAGCACTGTCCCCTCTCCTGCTCAGTTGCCTCATCAGTGTGGGGTTTCTTTGACAGGCCCCAGACCCCATGGTCTGCTCGCTGGCGTTTTGATCCTTCCAGTGACGGCCAAGAGCTCGTGGGCTGGAGCACCTCTCACGCATGACAGCATCTGCCCAGACTGGCAGAAAGAAAGGAACGTATCAGGAAAGTGAAACTGCTTACATTGGGGTGAGGCTGGCTCCGTTTGGCCTACCCACCAATGACAGTCCTGCTAGCCAGTCCCTAGACTCCAGGCTTCTGTCCCTTCCTAACCATGTCTTGCAGAAGCAGGGCAAGACCCAAAGAGAACATGGAACTCAACTGAACTCTGCCACTTTCAGAGGCTCAGACAAAACACTTCATGAGAGAAGACAATTGAGAACAGAGATCTACCCTGTTTTATGCAAACCCGATATATAACAATCCAACCTTAGATTAGGAGGCTATTTGCTTTCCAAATATACTCATTGGGGTTTTCATTAAATAGTAGACTGCCCTAGAGCCTTTTGAAAATCGTATTTTCTTTAGCAAAGTTTGGATGACACCCACTTTTAGGCCTCTTCTGCCAGCTCCTCGCAGCTCAGCCCTCCTCCTCCCTCCAGTTTGCTCTGTGTCAGCTCCCGCCTGCTCCTTGCTCACACCTCCTGTGTGGTGATTCTGGCACGTCTGCCTCCAGTCCTGGCCTCTTCTCCACAGAGCTCTCGGCTCAGCCCTCTGGTGTGTTGCATCAGACAGCCCCTCGTGGGTGTCCTTTCTGCACCCCTAGACCCCGCTAGACCTAGTGCGAGCACAGAGCCTTCTTTGTATCTTCCCTTATCCACTCTCTTTAGGGAGGCCCTCCCTCCCTTCCTCCTACTCTCCCCCGCCCCTCTGTCTTTAAGAGCAATTCTCTGCACCTCTTCATTTTCTTTCCACTCCCTCGGCCGTCACCCCAGGCCAGCCTGCCTCACAGCCTACCAAGATTTTTATAATAACTGCTTAATTAGTCTCCCTGTCTCCATCTTCCCCACATACCACTTTAAAATTAATCTGCCGAAAAGTCACTTTTTATCAGATTGCTCCTTAAAGTAAAAACCTTCCATCACCTCCCCGTCAACCATGTTTAGTGCAGTATTCCAGGTCCTCTACGCCTCAGTCCTTTCAAATCCAGACAGGTGGTTTGGCCGCCAGAGCCCTTTGGATAAGCCATGTTTCTTCCTAGTCACCGTCTTTGCCTCTCCTTCTAGTGCCTTCCTCTCAAATGAACACTCCTCACTCTGCAGGGCCCGGGCCACATTCTCTGTCTGTGAAACCCTCCGCAGCCTCTCAGGCTCCACACCCTGGACCTCCTCTGGGCCCCTCACGGCTGGCTGTGCCCACCATGCGCTTTGGCCCCTAAATCTTACACTGCATGGCCATTTCATTGTCGATGAAACCAATCCATTGTTTATCTGATGTCTTATTTTCACAACTGCACGCTCCTTCAGAGATGGTTACAGTTTGACGCTGGGTATTCTACGGAGAGGGAACAGTGTAAGTAAAGGCTGTGAGTTCCCACAGAAAGTTGCTTGTGGAAAAAGGAGTTAGAATGAGTCCTGGATCTGTCATTAATACAAACAGAAACATTCCAGTTGTACACCTACTTGATACCAACACAACCTAGTTTTTTAATAAAGTAGAGTTTTCAGAAAACAGGCTTTCTTGTATGATAATGTTTGTGTGTGTTTTGCTGTTTCTGTTCAGGGCCCTGCGGGGAGGGTTATTCTCTTCTCTCACTCTCTCTCACACACACATACACGCACACACACAGTTTTAGGTCTTGCTGTCCAATTAATCTGTAACTTCTTTTTTATCACAGTCATTGTTGTGCTAGTAAATGTTTAACAACTTGCTCTCTAAATAAATTTGTACCTATATACTTTTATTATACATTTTACTGTTAAAAGGCTGTTTATCATGTAATTTACAAATCATAAAATATTTAATCCTCCTTATTGTGAAATTTCTCTTATCAGTTGATTCTCACAGAATGCTTTTGTTAAATTTTGTCAAATTCTTGTATCCCTGACCAACCTGAGGTGAAACCTAAGGGTGAAATTGACAAACAGGTGCAAAGAGGTGTCAATCTGACATAAGTGTTGGTTGACGTTTTCATTTAAGTCAGTGAGTAAGATGAACGTGAAAGAACAGAGGTGTGTAGGAACCCTCACTCAGTTTTTGGTGACGAGTGTGTTTTTCTTGCTGAATTGAATAAGAGTTTTCAAGTACCAAGGGAATATGTTCTCATTTTTTTGTACTATTCACAATACAGCTATAGACTTGAGATATATATACACACACATACACACACACATATGTATACACACGTATGTGCAGACACACACATATATATGTGTATATATATATTTAATCCTCACCCAAGGATATGTTTATTGATTTTTAGAGAGAGAGGAAGGGAGGGAGGGAGGGAGAGAGAGAAACATCAGTGTGACAGAGAAACATCCATCAATTTCCTCTTGTAAGTGCCCTGATCAGGGATGCGACCCGCAACCTAGGTATGTGCCCTGACTGGGAATTGAACCCACAGACTTTTGGTCATGGACTCTGCTTCAACTAAGTGAGCCACCAGCCAGGGCTGGCAAGATATATTTTTAAATCTACATTATTAAAATTTTCTCCATCACTTTCTTAAATCTAGATAGTGAAATACAATAATAAATCAATCCCTGGTTTATAGCGTTCGATGATCTCTGCGATATGAACTCTCTCACCACTACATTTCAAGCTCTCTATATTCTGTCACTGAACCCAGAGTTGGGAAGAGGAGTGCCCAGGAACACTGTGCTGTGGGATCTCCACCATGCAAATACAATGGATATAAATAACTTCAAGAGCAGCAGTCAGCAAACTGTGGCCCATCAACAAAATCTGCCTGTCACTTGTTTTTGTAAATAAAGTTTTATTGGGACACAGCCATATTCATTCATTTACGTATTGCCTCTTGTTACTTTGCACTACCACAGCAGAGTGTAGTGGCTGGGACAAAGACACTCAAAACCTAAAATATTTACTACCTGGCCCTTTCTAGAAAAAGTTGTCAACCCCTGCTCAAAGCATTGATAATAGTAAAATGTAGCAAGATAAATAGGAAGTGATCAGTTTTGAGTATTCTTTTAAAATATTATACATTTAATTTTAGCTTATGTAAGATAACTTTCAATAATCTATTAATCGGCTCACCAAATTCCTGAAACTCTCATGAGACTGTACAGGGCAGCTCCAGGTCATCGCTGCTTCAGCTTTAGGTGCCAAAAAAATAAAGCCGGCACTATTAGGAGGAAGCAGCCGACAATACCAGATTGGAAGGAGAGCCATAATATGAAGGATTTGAACTGCTTGAAATTGTGGTCTAATTGTTCATAGAAATCCGAAGAAAGCATTTTTGAGGTTAGTTTTCATATACTGTTATTTTTTTGCCCTCTTAGTGCCTGTGGTTTGTTTTGGTTTTTCAAATGAGTTTTCTTCGGAGCTAATTTAAAAACTCAATACAGCATGCGTTTCTTACCAATTTTGCAAGCATCTGTCTTGAGCCCATTTAGCCCCTAACAGACGCCCAGCAGCTTTCAGTACTTCCCCAGATGTTGTGTGTCCCGAGAAAGGCCCACTTCCTGTTTCTGGCCCTGAGTGAGAGGAGAGGTGGTCCCACCAGTCGAGTTGCGCAGGGGTTTTCCTTGCCGCCATTTCCTGCCGGTTGCCTTTGAATGGATTACAGATGGTCAGAAAAAGTCTTCTTGGCACAGCGAGAGAGCCAATCTCCAGTGCTTTGTGGGGAAGGATTTATAACAGGATGTCAGTTTATGCCTAGTCAGATTGGGCCTGACTGCTGCCGCCGCCTCACCAGAGAAACCAGCTGCCTGCGGGGACGGGGTCTGCGGGTGGAGGGAATGGCCGCGAGAAAAGGATGTTTACATTTATGTGGCACCTTTCATCCAGTGGGGTCTCAAATGGCCAGCATCCAAAGGTGTCAGGCCCCTGCGGAGATGTCGTGGCCTGGCGATTAGGTATGGAGGCCGTGTGCTGGATGTGCGGAGCTCTTATGGGAAGTGTAGAAATCCTCATGCCTTTTCAAAGTGGGGTAAAGGCAGGTGCGGCTATTTCCTTTTCTTTTGATTGTTTCTTTAAGCCACAATATAGAGCACGTTTAATTTTTAAACTTTTAAAAGTACACATGACATAAAATTTACTTTTTAACCATTTTAAAGTATTCAGTTCAGTGGCACTATGTACCAGTGTTGTGCCACCATAACCGCCATCCATTTCCAGAAGTTTGCTGTCATCCCCAACAGAAACTCTCTGCCCATTAAACTATAACTTCCCATTCCCCCTTTCCCTCAACCTCTACTCTACCTTCTGTCTCTAGGAATTGCCTATTCTAGGCACTCAGACACATGAAATCATACAGTGTGTGTCATTTTGTGACTGCTTTATTTTATGTAGCATACTGTCTTCAGGGTTCATTGATACTGAAGCATGTATCAAAATTTCCTTCCATTGATGGACTTGGGCTGTCCGTTTCTTTTGGCTTAGCGCTGCTATGGGCGTGGGTGTCAGACGGAGTCAGATGGAGGCCTAGAGAAGATCAGATGATTCCTCAGTTCTTCCAAGATAGCTCAGCTCAGGTGCCTCTCTCCAGGGAGCTGCCAGGAATATGTCACAGGAGGGCCCTGTTCAGGTGTGCTAGCCCAAGGGCCAGGCTGCATCTGCCCCGGATGGGGCACCTTGTTATGACTCGCACAAGGTGCTTTACAATCCAGAAGACCTCTGCCGGGGCTGAAAATCCGAGAGGCCAGACTGCACGTGGCCCCCGGTGCCTTCGCTTCCTGGACAGGAGGAAGCACTTGCTGGGAAGAGGCCAGTGTGAAGGGCTGAGCTAACTGGGTCAGAGTTCCTGGGAGTGGGTCTCCCTCTGCCAGAAATCAGGGCAGCCTGGGGTGGTTACAGGGGCAAGACCTCATGAGCTTCATCTGTGAGAGAAGGCTAGGACTGTAAGGTCCTCAGTACCCAGACCCAGCAAAATGTGTCAGGGAGAGGACAGGACCAGGCAGTGTCTGAGTACATTCAGGGCGCTATCACAAAACACCACAGACCAGGCGACTTTGAAATTACAGACACTTGTTTCTCACAGTCCTGGAGGCTGGAAGCCCAAGATCAGGGTGCCAGCATGGTCAGCTTCTGGTGAGAGCCCTCTTCTGGGTCGCAGACTTCTCGTTGCGTCTTCACATGGCAGAAGGGACTAGGGAGTTCTCTGGGGTCTCTTTCATAAGAGCCCTTATCCTATTCTGGAGGGCTCCTTGCTCATGACCTATTCACCCCTCATAGGCCCCACTTCCAGGCACCGTGACATTGGGTGTTAGGATTCTATCATGTGACTCTGGAGGAACACAAACATTTAGACCAGAGCAGACAGGCCTCTGGGGGTGGGCTGTGGATGGCACAGGGGCAGAAAACAGGCTCAAAGACATGGCCTAGAACCAGAGAAGATGGTGGAATTTCAGAGACCTCAGGAGGGACAAATGGGGAAGTGCTGCATAGAAAGTGTCAAAAAGCAAACAGCTACATCTTTTTGACGAAAGATGGTGGTGGAAGGAGGAGGAGAAAAAGTGGTAGCATTTTTTCGTAATAAAATTATTCAGCACTAACTGCCTGCTGAGGTGTGTGATGTGTGAAGCCCTCCAATTGCATGAAGACTTGTGGAGGAGTGAGGGCATATGTTGTGTGTGCACACTTTTTCTGGGCAGGGGTTCTGTGGCTTTCCTGAGATGACCCTCCAAGATATGGCCTTCCCTCCCCCTTTCAAAAAAAAAGTGTTTAAAGAAATTTACAGATCATGCAGGAGGCATGCATGTGTCCAGATACAACCATGGGACAGGATCCAAGCAAACAGGGAGTGTATGTACTGCTTTAAGAGTTGAATTTTGGTATTAGGGTTCATGGCACTTTTCAATCTCCTTTGAGGAAGACTTCTCTGGGTTGGAGTAGAGACCCAGGGGGAAGCCTGGGTAGTGGAACCACTTTAAAATCTACCCTGTTAACATGATCTGTATTCAGGCTTCTTACGTAGAGACAGACGGAGACAGAGATTGAAAGACAGATAGCGTGGTATGCTAGATGAGGAAGCCACTTTTGAATCTCATCCCTGTATGTTATTGATAATAGAGGAGCTTGTTGGCAGAGAAGGAAAAACACAGGCTTTGCATTCATATCTTTACTAACATCTTGGCCCCACTGTCAGCTCACTCTGTGACTTTGGGCAACTTACCTTGCCTCTCTGTCCATTATCTTGCTTGGTTGGACAATGACGTTGGTCCTGGGGAAGGTTAGGGTTGACTCATGAGCTGACACACTGTTGATGGTCAGGAAATGGCAGCTGTTATCATTGCCAGACCGAGGGGGTAGGTCTAAGAAATCAGGTGGTTTCCACAGGTTAACTGCTAGGTTGTGAATAAATTGTAGGGGGAGCAAAAAATTGGCCAGAATTTGAGAGTGAAGGGAAGGAGGTGTTGTGGGAAGGTGAGTTTGGAAGATCATCTTTCAAAATGAAGAGACTGGGTTAGAAAAGAAGGGGGCAACAAGAAGGAGTAAGAACTGAAGTGTCCTGGCCACAGAGACCCGCTTTCTGTCTCTTTTAATATTGACTTTCATTCTCTCTGGGCTCTGACTCCCTGGTCCTCCAGCTCACCCTGTGCACCAGGGCTCCCAGTGAGGGGGCACAGAGCTGGAGGAGCCAGGCGGGGAGGGGAGGGAGCTCCTGAGAGGGGTCCCTCTGCAGGCAAATGAGACCTGCTTTTCTAACAGGCAGGCCACGTGCGTCTGTGGATCCCCCTCCTGCAAACAGAGGGGGTCTGGAATGTGTGGCAGCAGAAATCCTGTGCTTGCTCTCAGCCTGCTCTTAGGGAGGCGTAGGAGCCAGTGATAGGTATCTTGAATCCGAGAGACCTGCGTTCGGTGCAGTACTGGGAAAGTCACATCTGAGCCTCATTTTTCCCATCCGTTAAATGGGATGATCACAGCTACCCCGTGAGGTTGTTGGGAAGAGTAAATTAAGGAACAGACAGCACTTAGCTCAATGCATAGCCCATAGTAAATGCTCAGTAAACATTTCCTTTCATTGCCATCAAGTATCCCCAGAAGGGGAGACTCGGGACATTGTTCCGAAGGAGACACCAGTGCCTTGGCAGGCGGTGTTCTGGATGCCATTGGACTTAATATGTCATCAGGAAGCACCATCTAGAAATGACCCTTAAACTGGGGCCCCCAAAATGGAGCTGACTGTGAAAACCTGCTACATCTTTCAGAACAGCAGTTTTAGTTCAAGGGTACTTTCGAGAGAAAAGTATTATTTTTTATCATGATGTTTCATAGCGAAAAAAAGCACTGCCAATTAAACTACAGTCACTATTCATACTAAGAATCCATTCTGATTTTAAAGACATAATGTGCGGGGAGGGGGGAATACAGTTTAGAATTAATGAAATATAGTAGGACAAAAATAGGGTGTAAAGCAAAATTTACATTAATTTTTAAAATAAAGCAAGAAAGTTTAAGAAACATTGAAAGCTCTTGGCAGAGCCCCAGAATGTGAAAAAGTGTGTGTACCTTTGCCTCCACCGTGAGGGTGACTGTTTAACAGGCTGAGGGGTAGGGACGGAGGAGCTGCTGGGCTTGATCTCCCTGTAAGTTTAGTTGTTGGGAGGGGAGCCTGTGACCCCAGACTCCAGAATGCCCTTTGTCATTCTGGGGCCTGAACATCCACAGGGAGCCATCGTTTGCGTTCACATCTCTTAGGAGGAAAATCCACGTACAGCACTTTGAGCAGGAGAGGGGAGGGGTCATGAAACCAAGCTAGTACACCCACACACCCGAAAGGCTAGAAACCACCCCGGGGAGAGAGGCTGCTCCCTGCAACCCACACACCAGCACACCTCCCAGTGGGCACCTAGCCCTGCTGTTTTGATGTTTTGCTGAAGACCTGGGGGCGACAACCAGCCTCACTCTTGCCCTTAAAAAATTTGTAGCGTGTCTCAGAGGGCTCTGATTGAGCTTCCCTTTTCCTGCCAGAGCCCTTCCGCTCTCACCTGCATGTCGCGGAGGGGCCAGGCCCCTGGGCAGTCATGGTTTTGTTAGGGAGCCTTCTGCCACTTCCTTGGCAGCGAAGTGGAATTTCAGACCAGCTTCTGTGGCGAGTTTCTATTTGTCTGCGTGCTGGGTTCCAGCGGTTGGAGGGGAGGCTGACATTACCTGGAGGGGCCGAGAGGCCGTGTGAACCCCCGGGGTGGTAATTATTGCAGGGGGAGAATCCAGAGAGGAGCCGAAAGCAGCGAGCCGAGCAGCAGTGGCACTCCAGGCTGGGCACGCTGAGCGGGTGTCTGCGGAGGCCTTGGGCCGCCATGAGTAAATATATTGAAAATTCTGGTTTTCTTAATACAAAAGTGATCCATAATCGCTATAGAAAATACGCATCAGTGAAAGGAGAAAACAAAAACTAGCCTATAATACTGTCACCTGAAATTAACCAGTGCTGGCCTTTGAAAAAATATAATAATTTACAAAAATGAGATAACTTTGTGTTGTTTTGACTATGGCGAGTATCTTTCCAAGCTATTAACTATTCTGTTTTATCTGTGCTCTCTTATTTATTTATTTTTAAGGAATTTATTTATTCATTTTTAGAGAGAGGGGAAAGGAGGCAGAGAAAAAGGGAAAGAAACATCGATGTGAAAGAGAAACATCCATCAGTTGCCTCTCCCATGTGCCTCAACTGGGGAGCAAACCCGCGCCCAGGCACGCGCCCTGACCAGGAATCGAACGGGTGACCTGTAGCTCTGTGGGATGCCACCCAACCATCTGAGCCACACTGGTCAGGGCTGTTCCATAATTTATTTAACCAATTCCCTGTCATTGGATGAATTGATTGTTTTCAGTTTTCCATTATTAAAAGTAATATTGAAATCCATAAACAAATAACCTTATAGCTAAATTTTTGTACACATTCATGATTATTTCCATAGTATAAATGTTTAGAAGAGGAATGCTCTTTCTAAGTCTTTTGATACTCATTGCTAAATTGCCCTCTAGAAATACTATACCAATTAATACTCTCTCAGGAATGTATGAGGGTGGCTGTTTTCTGAGCTTTGGCCAATACCTCACTAAAGACTTTGAAATATTTGGTGACTTAATAAGTTCAAATGTTGTCTTCTTTTAATTTGCATGCTTATGATTACTAATGAGGGCGAATATTTTCCTTGTTTTTGTTAACCACTTCTGTATGATCTTCTGTGAGTTGCTTTTTACTTGTTTTTCCTTAGTTTTCTATTGGCCTCTCAATCTTTTTTCACTGATTTGTGAGTGGTCTGTCTATATTAAGGCTCATTTACCATGTCTGTAATTTATATATGGGTCACATGATTTTTGGAAAATCTTATAGCTCCGAAACTCTGTGACTCCCTGATCTAGCCTGGAGGAACAAAATAGCTAGGAAAATAGAAGTTCCCAGATAATTCCCAAGCCATGGGGTAGGTGTTACTGCATGCTGGCAAGGACCACCAGTATTAATAGTTATGCAGACAGGACAGAACTAAGAACAGGAGCTACCATTTACTGAATAACTATTATTTTTTTAATGCTATCATGCTGCAAATTGCTGGGCATATTGGGGCAGAGCAAAATTAAGTATCTTTCTTGAACTCAACACAGCTAATAAGTGGCAGAGCCAGGATTTGAACTTGTATCTACCCATCTCTACTACCCAGGTGCTTTCTACTCTTCCGAGCGGACTGTCATTCTCAGGGTAAACCACAGTTTTCAAGTCAGGTCTTCCTCAGCTACTTCCACAAAGAGTAGGGAATTGGAGAGCATGTGTTAACTGGTCCACAAGATGCCCTTACAGTGAACACGCCTCGCAATGTAGGGCCCTGTGGGTGACACTTGGCTGCCCCTGTAATTCACACGTGTGTGTCTGTTTTAGTAATAGCTTTATGGAGATATAATTCATGTACCATAAAATTCGCCTCTTTAATTTCATACTTTTGACATATTCACTAAAGTATGCAAACACCACCACTACTTAATTCCAGAACATTACCCCCAAAAGAAACCTCATATCCATTAGCAGTCACTCATCATTCTCTCCTCTCCCCCGCCTCACCACACCCCACCCCACCCCACCCCAGTTCCTGGAAACAACTAACCTAACTTCTATCTGTATGGATTTACCTATAATAGACATTTCATGTAAGTGGAATCATACAATATGTGGCCTTTTGTGTCTGGCTTCTTTCATTAGCATAGTGTTTTCAAGGATCATCCCCATTGTAGCATGGATCAGTACTTAATTCCTTTTTATGGCTTAATAGTATTACATTATATAAATATACCACATTCTGTTTTTCTAGTCAACAGTTGACTTTTGGATTATTTCCACCTTTTGATTATTGTGACTTGTGCTGCCGTGAACATTTGTGTACAAATTTTTGTGTGGACATACATTTTCAATTCTCTTGGGTAT
Organism: Mormoops blainvillei; assembly: GCA_004026545.1. Classification (NCBI taxonomy): domain Eukaryota; kingdom Metazoa; phylum Chordata; class Mammalia; order Chiroptera; family Mormoopidae; genus Mormoops; species Mormoops blainvillei. The sequence goes on along the minus strand of PVJD01006401.1, from coordinate 9,679 downwards.
ATATCTAGAACTGGAATTGCTAAATTACCTGGTATTTCTATGCTTAACTTTTTGAGGGACTGCCAAACCATTTTCCAGAGCAGCTGCATCATCTTATCTTCCCACAAGCAAAGTTTGAGGGTTCCAGTCTCTTCATGTCCTTGCCAACATTTGTTATTATCCATCTTTTTATTATAGCCATGCTAGTGGGTGTGAAGCAGTATCACACTGTGGTTTCGATTTGCATTTCCCTGATGACTAATAATGTCAAGCATCTTTTAGAGTATCAACACATATTGGCAACCTTTTTTGGAGAAAAGTTTTTAAATTTGTCGCTCAAGTTTTAATCAGTTTATTTCAACGTTTTTATTAAGTTGTATCTTTTTATATATATTCTGGATATAAGTCTCTTATCAGATTAATGATTTGCAAATATTTTTTCACAGTCTGTAAGTTGTATTTTTGCTTTGACCAATCTAAGGTCACAAGAATTTACTCCTATGTTTTCTCATGCAAAAGATTTATAGTTTGTTTTTTTTTAAAGATTTTATCCATTTATCCCTAGAGAGAGAGGAAGGGAGGGAGAGAAACATTAATGTGTGGTTGTCTCCTGTGTGCCCCCCACAGTGGACCTGGCCCACAACCCAGGCATGCGACCTGACCAGGAATTGAACCGACGACCCCTTGCCTCGCAGTCCAGCACTCAATCCACTGAGCCACACCAGCCAGGGCAAGAGTTTTATAGTTTCAGTTCCTATATTTAGACCTCTGATCCATTTTGAGGTATGCTTTGTAATCGTGTGAAGTAGGGGCCAAAATTTATTCTTTTTTCACAAGGCTCTCCAGTTGTTGAAAAGACTAATCTTTCTCCCATTGAATTGTCTTGGAACTCTTTTTGAAAACCGAGTGTTTTTAATTATTAACAGGTGTTGGATTTCACCAAATGATTTTATTTTTTCCATCTATTGAGATGATCATGTGGTTTTGTTGTTTATTCTATTAATATGGTGTATTACATGGATTGGCCACCTTTGCATTCCTGCAATATATTGACTGTAAATATATTCAGAAATGAGCTTATTTCTGGATTCTCAATTCTGTCCCATTGATCTATATTTTTATCCTTATGCCAGTACTGTATTGTCTTGATTATTGTAGCTTCACAGTAAGTTGGAAACCAGGAAATATGAGGCCCCCCCCCCAAATTTGCCCTTTTTCAAGGTTATTTCAGCAGAAGCAATATGGGCCCCTTGAATTTCCATATGAATTTTAGGATCAGCGTGTCAACTTCCACAAGGAAAGGCAGCTGGAATTCGTATAGGGATTGTCTTAAACCTGTACATCAGTTTAGGGAGTGTGGCTATCTTTACATTATTATGTTTTCTAGTACGTGAACATGAAGACATGAGATGTCTTTAAGATTTGTACACTAGATCTTAATTTCTGTCAACTATGTAGTTTTCAGTGTGCAAGTTTTGCACCTTTTTGGCTAAATTTATTGTAAGAATCTTTTTCATTGCTATTGCAAATGAAATTATTTTTATAATTTTATTTTCAGATTGTTTATTGCTAGTATACAGAAATATATACTTGTATACTGTTTTTTTATCCTGCTACTTACTCAGCTTATTATTCTAACAGTTTTGCATGTATTCTTTAGGATTTTCTATATATAAAATCATGTCATCTGCATATAGAGATAGTTTTTACTTTTTCCTTTCTAATATGGATGCCTTTTCTTTCTTTTTCTTGCCTAATTTCCCTGCTAGAACCTTCAGCGCAATACTGAATAGAAGTGGTGAGGGTGGACATCCTTGTCTCGTTCCTGATCTTGGGGAGAAAGCTTTCAATCTTTTACCGCTAAGTACGGTATTAGTTGTGGACTTTTTATAGACCCTTTAACAAGCTGAGGAAGCCCCCTTTTATTTCTAGTCTGCCGAGTGTTTTTAATTATTAACAGGTGTTGGATTTCACCAAATGATTTTATTTTTTCCATCTATTGAGATGATCATGTGGTTTTGTTGTTTATTCTATTAATATGGTGTATTATGTGGATTGGCCACCTTTGCATTCCTGCAGTATATTTCCACTTGTTCATGATGTTTAATTCTTTTTATATTTTGCTGAATTTGGTTTGCTACTATTTTGTTGAGGATATTTACAACTATATTCATAAAGGATTTGATTTGTAGTTTTCTTTTCGTGTGATGTCTTTGGTAGAGTAATACTGGCCTCATAAAGTTAGGAAGTGTTCCCCTGTGACTCACTTTTCACCACTCGAATATGACAGAAGTGACACTGTGTGACATTTGAGACTAGGTCATAGGAGCCTCACAACTTCTTCCTTTCTTGGAACATTCACTGTTGGCTCATTCCCCTTTGTAACTCAGCTGCCATGTTATAAGAAACCCATGCCCCTTGAGATGTAGGCCCTTCAGTGGACATCCCTCGTTGAACTTCCAGCTGACAATCAGCAGTAAAGAATAGCCATGTGAACTGGCCATCTCGGACACCCAGCTCAGCAGATCCTTCATGTGACTAATGCCTCTGATCCTGTGAGTCTAATCAGTCCACAGAACTGTGAGCGATAACTAATTATGCTTTTGAACCACAAATTTGGGGGGTAGTTTATTACACAGTAAAAGATAGAGCAGGAATCCATTGGTTTCAGCCTGACTTATTCAGCCGTACCTTTCTATAAGAATTGTGGGAGCACGAACTGGTGTCTTCTTCTCTCCTACTATTGGGGAAGGCCCTGAAAAAATAGGAAGTGACCAGAAGGCAGCAATGGAGAAAAGAAACAGCATTGGACCACTTGGGGTAAGCACCCTTTGCCATGGTGGCCAGTGACCTATCTTCAGAAAAGTGGTTGCCCAGCAGTACTCAACCTTTGCTTTTGGTAGAGTGGCCCAAAACCTCCCAGTACTCATGTACCAGTCAACCTGGAGCCCTGTACTGCCTCTGTACCACAGGGGGCTTTTGCTTCAGTGACGCCCTGACGTTGGCTGGCATTTTAGACCATCTGCTCCCTTTGCTCCCAAGAAGGATCTGTCATGTGGCATTTATGCCTAACTCCCAAGCTTTTCTTAGGCCTGTGGTTGGTTTACCAACTGAGGAACTCAGAACCTTCGTTCCTGGACAGATTTGGGCTGCCGTTCAAAAGGTCTAAGGAGTCAGCCTGGAAAGCCCACAATAACAGATGTGACCCAATAGCCAGCAAAAGGAACAGAGCAAGAGGGGTCCCAGATGGACCTCAGCGGCCTTCCCAAATCTTACTCTACCCCTAAGGCCACCATTTGCTTCCTACATGTAGGAATTGACCAAGGGAACCTGTCTGTTGGATATTAGGTTCCCCTGTTGTGATCAATATGGGGGCTAGCTTTGTGCACATGCACGAGGCCCACACCTCCATCTAAGAAAAGGGGCCCAAGCCCTGGCCAGTGTAGCTCAGCTGGTTGGAGCATCATCCGGTAACTGAAAGGTTGTGGGTTTAATTCCTGGTCAGGGCACAAGCCCAGGGTGCAGGTGCAGGTGCAGGTTCGATCCTTGGTCCAGGCACATACGGGAGGGAGCTGATGGGTGCTTCTCTCTTGCATCGATGTTTCTCTCTCCCTTCTTCTCTCTCTCAAAAAGCAATGAAGAAATGTCCTCAGCTAAGGATAAAAAAAAGAAAAGGAACCCAAGACTTCATATCTTTCATCTCAATTTGCATAATATCAAGAGCATAAAGATGTACTACACATGAAAAAATGCTCAACATCATTAGTCATTAGGGAGATGCAAGTCAAAACTGCAGTGAGATACAATTTTACATTTACTGGGATAGTTACAATATACATGTCAGGGGGAAAGAGGGAAATTACATGCGTTGGCTAGAATGTGGAGAAATTAAAGCCATTACATATTGTTGGTGAAGATGTGAAATGAAACAGCCACTCTGGAAAACAGTTTTGCAGTTCCTCGAAAGGTTAAACATAGTTACCACAGGGTCCAGGAATTCCATTCCTTAGCTTATACCCAAGTTCACTCAAAAACGTGTACACCGGTGTTCATAGAAACACTATGCGCATTAGCCAAAAGGTGGAAATAACCTAAAGGTCCATCAGCTGGTAAATGGATAAACAGAAGGTGGTACATCCATGCAAGGGAATACTCTTCGGCTCTCAAAGGGAATGAAGTACTGACCCCTGCGACGACATAGGTGAACCTTGAAACCATGACACCAAGTAAAAGAAACCAGAAGCAAAGGAGCACATGGTATATGACTGCACTTCTGTGAAACGTCAGAATAGATACAGAGACAGATAGTTTCGTACCGTGAGCTGGAGAAAGAAGGAAATTGGGAAGCACAGGGTATCTTTTTGGGGTGGTTGATGTTCGGGAAGTGGTGGTAATGATTGCACAATATTGGGATATACGCTGAATTGTACACTTTAAAATGGCTGTATCTCAATAAATTTTTTTTTTAAAGAAGGTGTACACATTGTTTCCCCTATAAGGGCCCTTTCCAAGGCAGGATGAGGGACCTCCAGAGAATAGGTGCTTCCCAGAGAAGCTTGACATGGCATGAAGAGTGTGGCCAAGAGCCAAGGAATTCTAGTTGCCTATCTTGCATTCCAGCCAGTCAGCCTCAGGCAAGTTCTTCAGCCTGTCAGCACTGTGTCTAAGTCACCTCTGGATTGGAGATCTTTCTTTAATAAATGCTTACAGAGTGCTCGCTACGTGCTAGGCACTAGTATTAGTCCCACTTTTCAGCTGGAGAAACTGAGATGCAGGAAGTAGAGTACTTGTCCAAGGTCAGGCAGCCAGTGAGTGGCAGAGCAGGGTCTAACCCAGGCATCACGACTGCAGGTCTGTACGCTCATGCTCTCCTCCTAGGAGTTTGTAGCCCCTCCTCCCATATCATGGTAGGGGTCCAGTGCAATCATACAGCGTGAAATCCTCTTATAAACATAATTGCAATACACTATGCACAAGGCCCAGTGTGACTCCTGCCTTAGATATTAGCAGTCAGATTTACAAGGAAAACATCTGGGGATCATCTGCCCCAGTGATCTCTCTTCATCCCACCCTAGATGCATTCCTTTTGGACTTCACCAAAGAAATTAGGATTGTCATCTCATGTCCAGATTTGTGCAGAAAAATCTTCCAAAATGGTTTCTGGGAAGACTACAGGATTGCTTTACTCTGTGGGTCCAGGGCTTGGAGGCAAAGGTAAACTGGACGGAGCCTGGAATCCCTGATACCAGCTGGGGCATGAAAACCCAGAAAGGTGAACTCCCCTCCAAGTAAGCGATTTGTTGTTTGCGTTCGGAAATGGACCCGTGCATGGGATCCAGCAGGGAGTACCCCCATCTCTTTCTTGGGGCTCCTGGTCCTGGAGCCTGAGGAGATGCAGGGGAGGACAGGGAGGCCGCACAGCCCAGCGTTTGCAAGTTGGTGGGTGAGAGATTCGGAAGCTGTGGGGGTGGGATGCATGATCTGGAGAGGCTATAAAAGGTAGAACTAGAAGCCAGAAGGTTGCTCAGATTCTGGCGGAGGGGAATCTGGAGACCAGGAAAGTTCAGAAAATGTGGCAGAGAGAGATGTGTTGGCAGGCTAGAGATGAGTCATTAAACGCACCAGACTGTTTGACCCCAGCAGTGCGCAGGCTGGTCCCAGGTTGGCCTCCACGCCCTCCTGCCTGCAGCCCTGCGGGCCTCGCCTCCCACCTTCTGGGTCTCCCTCCTTTTCTTCACAGTGGTGGCCCTTGTCCACACGCTCATTCTCTAGAACCTTCACAGCAACCTCCTAGCTGATCTTCTTCTTACTAGTTACTGCCTCTTCAATCCATCTTGCTATCTGAAGAGAGATTTTTCCAAAACTCAGATCTCATTGTCACTCTGCTCCTTAAATCACATCAGTAGCTCCCTGGGGTCTCCTAAGTGAAACAGACATATGGCCCTTCACTCAGCGGAAGCCCCAGCCCCCTTACCTTTTCCTCTGGTTCCTCTGTCTCTGACCTCTGTCTTGATCCTCCTGGCAACTTCCTCTGCGTCCATGAAGACCCAGTTTAAATGAGGTTTTTTTGACCCCATTCTCTGCACAATTAACCGAGTCCTCATCCGTTTCCTAGCACATTTGAGGTAACTCTGTTACTGCATCTGTTATATCATATTATTGTTTCTTATTTCTCGTCTTTCTTCCTAGTGGGCTCTGGATTCTGTTAAGACAGAATCTGTGTCTCATCTATATCCCTCATTCCTGTGCCTAGTGCACAGTGGGTGCGTAATAGGTGTATTTTCCTGTGGGTGTTCGTGGACTGAGTGCAAGGAGGTATAGACTGCCAGTCCTCTCTGTCCTGAACGCAGCCCTCGTGGGGTGTTGAAGCTCCTCCTTCTCTTCTGGGTACACTGAGCAGAGATGCAGGGAGACAGGAAAGAAGGCTCATCTCCTGGTGCTTGAACTGCCTCACAGCTGCCATTCAGATGCCCCAGATGGACTGTCCGATGTAGGCCAAATGGCCAGAGCAAACTCCTACATGCTAATCAGGTACCGTCCGGAACCCGGCCCAAATGGGAAAGCTGCCAGCATATTGCCCCCAAGTGCCCAACCAGTGGGAGCGAGGTTCAGTAAGAGTATGTGGGACAGAGGCGTGGAAATCCTCATGTTGGAGCTGGAGTGCTTAGGCCAGGGAGAGATGCCAGACCATCAGGCAACCATCTTCCGGGTTCAAGTTTTGATTTTCATTGCAAGGGCACAAAATTCAACAGCGTTTTTTTCTCCATGCAGCAGTGACAGCTTCCTGAAAACCTCTCTCAGCTGAGACGCTGCCCGTAACAGCATGCCATTTGGCCTTTGTAAAACACAAAACCTCTGCGTTTGTACCTAGAACACCCACAGCCGAATGTGTCAGATGTTGGCTCATTTGGTGGGCTGCTCCCTAAATTTGAGTGGGCAATTCAACTGGTTCTTCTACGATTTTGTCTGAACTGAGGAATGCGTATTTGAGCAGGGATTGTCCTTCGTGAAGGAATAGATTCCTTTGCTTTTCTGCTGGGATCGAGCTAGGCTCCTATCAGTCTCCCTTGAGAGTGGACAGGAAGCTGAGGCACGCTCCAGCCAACCTTCAGATGGGTGAGTAGGTTGATAATGGCTCATTCCTAGATTCCCAGAGCCCTGGCTGGCCTGGTTCCCAGGGACTCGGGGGTTCAGGTCATCTCTACATCCCCCAGGGCTCTTGCTCCGGTGCCAGAGTCGGAAGAGTAATTAGAAGGGAGTAGAACATTAGGGGAAAATTAAGTTCACCAGCCACAGGGCCTTTTTATTGTCTGCTGGTTGAGCAGTGGCCTGATCCAGTGGCGATGGAGATGGATTTTATTACCCAGCCTCCCAGCCTCTGCTCCTGGCTGGGATTTCACAGAATCTAACAAATCTCTGCACTGCGACTCCCCTGGTATCAAAAGACTGAAATCCCTAGGGGTGTGGCCTGCGTAGCAGCTGTTTCTCTCCAGGTTTCCAAGGATAATGTCAAGTGCCTCCGAGTGTGTGAAATTCTGGCTGAAAGTGAATGATCAAAATGCTTTTTCCGTTAAATCATTGCCTTTCTGGTACAGGTATTTTCCTAACAACTCTTATGCAAATAACTGTGAAAAGTAGGAAGTGGTAAAATGTCGAGTGTCATCGGTTCCTGGCAGCATTTGCAGCCGAAGCTTCTGATTTTCCACCAAAAAAAAAAAAAGAAAGAAAGAAATGAAAAAAGAAGGAAGCAGGCAGACCACCAGCCCTCGGCGTGGCACTGGGCAGACCTGCCCCGAGGCCTGTGTCAGTCTCTTGCCTGCCTGCTTCTCAGAGGACAGGATTATGTTAGAACACTGGGCTATTAGGGGTCTCTGGGATCACACATTGTGCTTCACTATTTACACAGCCAGAGTAATTATTGATTTGCAAATGGGCAACATTCCTTTCCAAACTCCCTTGAAGGAGGCTAGAGGGAAGCTGTTTTCCCATGTAGAAGACTTGGTTCATTCTTTGTACAAATACTTCCTGTGCCACCAGACACACGCCACAGCAAGAGATTGCTCCACACAGGTTCCTTCACAAGGTTTGCCAGGGCTTGGCAAATGCCTCCAAAAGCCCATTGTCCATCCCACAGAGGCCACAAGCTTGGCATCAGTTCACCTTGTGAGTGGAGAAGGGTGGCCAGAGACCTGCACCCCGTGGTGGAGTCCACTTTCCATGGAGACCCTAAATCATCCACAGGGAATCCATACGTCCCTGGGTCTGCTTTTTCTGTGGATACATCCTCATGCTTCTGCCTATTTCTCAGCCTTCCCCCTGTCATTATGCACCCCCTTTCATTGTGCTAGTGAGAGAGGGGTGTGGGGGGAGGGAAGGCAGGAGGGAGAGGTGGTTCCAGGCACCCTTTTTAATCTACCATATTTCATGCTTCTAAGATGTGCACCGGTTTCACGATTTTAACGTGTGTAAAGCTGAGATGCATCTTAAAGTCAGTGCCTCATGGTAGTTTAACTGGTCAGTCGGTTTTTTTCTTTCTTACCAGTACATAAAATAATGAAACATCTTATGGGATCATAGATTTGAAGAAATGGGGAACAATATGACTGCCTTCAAGATACTCGATCCATTCAGGGCCGGGGCTATGGAGGAGGCAAAGGAGTAGGGGGCAAACTGCCCTTGGTGACTCCCAAGCCCAGCACTTTCCTTCGGGGGCCCCTGTGCCGCCTGATCATGCTTGCTGTCTGTCCCTGGTAAGTCACTTTCCCTTCCCCTTGCCTCTGGAGACATCACTCTCCGCCGGGCACGGGGGACCTCATTGCCTCACCATGCGAATGCTGGCGTCCGGTCTTCTCCCCACCTGCCCTTTTCTGGACTTTTAACACATTCATCTCATTTCTTAGGTTGCTTTCTTTCTCCTTGGATTATTTTGGTTGTTTGGGTGACGGTGTAGCTCTTTCGTGATTCCAGGACTTCCATTTTCCTCCTGTAATAGGACTTACAGCTAAACAGATATTCTCTCCCATGTGATAGAAACATGCATTGTTTACTGGCAATCATTTGCCACTGTTGTCTGTAAACTAATGAGTGACCTGAGGGCAGTGCATCGGTGATTGGGACCTGCTGGATTGCCGACCCTTGGAAGCTCCTCATTGCTCTTCACGAGGTCCCAGAACATTTGTTTCTGGGCCGCAGACACATTCCCTTCTCTGGAAGGGTCCAGGCTCCCCATGGGCTTCATCTCTGAGCCCTCCTCCCACACTCCTTCGCAAACCCCCAGGTCTGGGGCCCTGCCCCTTTTGGTGGCAGCCCCCTTTTTCTGATTTATCCTGGGGATGCACCTCCTGCCAGCTACTTCTTCCCTCACCTACCATTGCGGATCGGTCCACCTCAGAAGGAACTTGTTCCCGCACATTTACTTAAGAACCCTTTCCCCTCACACTTTTGTCCTTTAACCAGTTACCTCGAGAAAGTTCTGAGGGTTTTCCCTGCCGCTGTACTTCCCTCTTTAAAAAAAAGAAGAAGAAGAAGAAGAAATAAGAGTGCCACTAGTCAGACTTCTTTAGAAAGATTTTCTTTTTAAGGAAAACAGGAGCCTCTGTCACCAGTCCTGTGAAAGTCCCCTTCAGGATCTCTGTCAATAGGACTTTACCATCCTTTATGAAAATCAGATATATTTTTGGTTTTATGAAGGGTCAGAAAA